>BDMB01000025.1:1328635-1438118 GCA_016859785.1 Macrotyloma uniflorum
CCGAGATGGTCTCGGCAGCCATCTTGGCTTCTTCGGCTTTCCTCCTCATCTCCTCACGGATGGCAAAGAACTCACTTTGACTAGTACCCATTTCGGCAGCCATCAAACCTGTCAGCAAACAAAGAATTCAGCATGGTTAAAAAACTTAACTTAAGCAGAATTTCGAAAAAACGCTTACCCTCAAGGTTAACAGGACCCTTTGGAGAGAGGAAGTCTCCCATGAAGCGACGTGTCGGCAACTTTCGGGGAAGCATGTCTAAGAGTTCGAGAACCTTTCGGTCATACTCAGTCATTTGGGAGCGAGGCCAGGATGTATACCTAAGGGGATCCCACGTCCAAAAAAGAGGGAACCTAGGGACGCCATCCCGGAAGACGGGAGGCTCCCCATCATCCGTAATGACTATCTTAAAATACCCTCTTAAAGTTTTTGAAAGAGGCCGTGTATGGTTTAAAAAGGAGGCAAGAGGGCTGACCTGCCAAAGAAACCCAACTGATGTCTTCAGAAACTCGAGAACTAAAATGATGTAAGAATATGGGAGGGGTAGGAACAATTGAGAATATTTTGCAAAGCATTCGGAAGGCCTGCAAGGCAGCCCAACTATTTGGGTGCAGCTGTGTGGGTGCCACGTTTAAGACGCGAAGGACACCCACAGTAAAATCGTCGAAAGGAACTCGCACATGCAAGTCCGAAAAGAGACAAGAATACATGTAAAAGAAATTTTCACTGGCCCCCTCCCGGCCATAGCAGACCCGGTCAGACGGTCCACAGCGACGCACCATAATGGTCCCATTGTCGAAATCATCAGAAATAATTTTCACTCCATTTAAAAACTCTTGGCAACTCTGAGAACTACCAAATCTGGACACATATTCTAAAACACTAGGAGCCACCCATCCATATCCCCTCCTCAAGGGCCTCTCTAAATTTAACCACTCATCCTCAGATGAAGGATGAGAGGCTCCTCCCGGTGAACGACCGGAAGGACTACCAACCGAAGAGCTAACCGAGGCACTCTCGGTAGCAGAGAGACACTCTCGGACATCCTCCCTCCCGGATGATGCCGACACACTCACGAACGAAAACGAAGAAGAAGAGAAAGAAGACATACCCGGAAATTGAAGAAGAGTTGGATTGAAGAGAAGAAATGAAGTGAAGAAAGAGGTGCCCCACCACTTATTTATAATACTGAGAGAAAAACGAAACGTTTCCAGAATAACCTTCTGGAAGCATCCCCTCCCACTTCCTAACTCCAATAGAGGAAAGACGAAACGTTTCCAGGGAAACCTTCTAAAAGCATCCTTCCTCTCTCTCTCTTACTTGGGCTGCTCAAACCATCATTACTGGCAACCTCGAGCCCCGTGCCAGGAAGCCCATTAAATCCCTGGCAACAAAACTAATCCTAAAAGTAGCCAACCCATAGGAATACTTAGTTCAAAATCTCTTTGTTTCCTTCCAACCCTCCAATTTCCCTAGAACCTTCTCGGCTTGATCAGTCATTCGAGACTTGGGGGGCTAGTGTACGGATAAGGTGTTGGTAACCTTTCGGTTACTCCTAAACCACCTTAATTAGGAATAATTTAAGCATAACGACATTGGGAGCTCTCGTTTAGACCGTGAGCCTCCCGACCTCAGGCGTAACTCAAGCATTAACACTAGAAAGCCTCTGGCCTAGAGCCGGAAAGCTCTCAGCCAAGTGTTATGGTTAACCTAACCATGTCAATCAAGCATAATCAAGTGTTTAAAGAAGAGTTAACTCTTAACTCTGGCCCATGGCTTCGGCCTAGTTTACGAGACTATAAATAAGTGATAAATGATGAGGTAGGATGACTTTGAATACTGTTTTTACTGTAGAGAATATTCTGCTTGAGTACTTACTGACTTGAGCGTCGGAGTGTAATCAACAGGTACACTCCCATCCGGTGGACGAGAAGCTCTCGGCAGAAAGAAGGAAAGGTCACGGCTGAATAGGAGAGGAAGATTAGTACGAAGATCCATTGTTGCTGTCGGTCCTTACGTTAAGCTTTCGGCAGGAACAGTTTTCATTTGATTGGTTCTTCATTCAACAAGGATCCTTGGAGAATGTCACCCTCACATCTGATTCAGAGAGTTTTGAAGTTGGATTTGATTATCATGTGGCCAATTCTTCTACTAGTGACAAAAGTATCATTGGCAGGCCAGTGAATAACAACACCTTGACATACCTTAGGCTTTGAATTGATGGCAACATTAGGGTGAACACTTACTTTCTGGATGTGCGAGATGGTGTTTGGAAAGTGACCTACACTCTATTTGATAGAGATTCTGATGTGAGTGAATGTCAATTGCCTGAGAAATGTGGGAAATTTGGGCTATGTGAAGATAACCAATGTGTGGCTTGTCCATTGGAAAATGGATTGTTTGGGTGGAGCAACAATTGCACTGCCAAGGCTGTGACAGTATGCAAGGCAAGTGAGTTTCACTACTACAAACTTGAAGGAGTTGAGCATTTCACGAGCAAATACACCACAGGAGATAGAGTAAGTGAAAGTAGTTGTGGAAACAAATGTACCAAGGACTGCAAGTGTGTGGGCTATTTCTACAACAAGGAGAACTCGAGGTGTTGGATAGCTTATGATCTGCAAACCCTTACTAGAGTGCCTACTTCCTCAAATGTTGGATATATCAAGGTTCCTAATTCAGTACTTAATAGAGAAACCTTGATGTCACAATCTGTCGACTTTAACTAATCCCAACAGTGGTTTCAAACTTCAATAAAGTTCATATATGGTGCATTTATATTCTCTATGCAGAGGAGAATATCGATGTATGATAACTTAAGAAGTTTGCAATAAACTTATGTCTTGGCTTAATCTATAATTCATATTCTTCTCTTCCAGATTTCTTAGAAAATTGTTTAAATGGGTAAGGCCTTGGTAAGTCTATGTTGGACAAATAAGTTCTTCGACTCCTTCTCCATCCTGCAACGAGAAGTAGGTGAGTGGTATATCCAAGTCACATAGGTCGTTGTTTCGAAAATTTTTGTGATTCAGATTTAGGTAAACGTGTTCTGTCAAAAGACGACGATACAAGTAAAAAATCAAAATAAACAAATTCATTATTTGAAAATTCGTGATGTTTCTATTGAGGAAGTGTGTACTAATATGAAAGCAACTCACATTTAAAAGAAGATTTTTAGAGTTTAGAATGAGTTGAAATCGTATATTCAATAAAAATACAAAAGTTAAATAATATATAAATGAGAAAGACACACAAATTCTTAAATTCAAAATTGTCTTAAAGTTTTAGATAAGAAGTTGAGATAATATTTTCAAAAATTTATTTTTCTTTTTAGTTAAATATTTTTTAATTTTTTTAATTTCATCGTTATGTCTCCTCATTGGACACATTCAATCATAACCCTCAACTCACCTTTGCACAAAATTCAAATTAATTACTTACCTTTAACGAAACATCTTCCCATTAAATGACATTAAATTATTTTCTGAATTAATAAAACCCTTTTTCCCACGTCTTTAAACTTATAAAAGAAGCCTTCATTACTAAGTTTGCATATTATATTCCCAAGTGTCAAATTAATGTTTGACACCAAATTACAATTAAAAATAATATTATTGGATTACAATTAAAAATAATTAACTAATAAGATTATTGTCTTTCACTTTGTCATATTTTTACTATTACAAAAACATGGTCAAGAATATCATAATTAGTATAATATGCTATTATATTTACTTTTACTATTATTATTATCATTATTATTTTGATTAATACCATTATGATGATTATTGTCATGATTAAAATCATTTTTACAATTAATAATGAAAATTATGACAAGAAATAGTAGTAGTAGTAGTGATATACGAAACACACTATTCAATTATAATTATTTTAAAAGTTATATGTGGAAATAAAAAATAAATAAAAATCCACCAAAGAAAAAGTTCAGGATTTATTTATTTTTAAATCATGACCACTGATTCCCACCCAAACTACTCAAGTGGACACGAAGCTTTGTAGATACTTTCATAGTAATTCTCTTGAGAACATTCGATCCACTCAAACACATTATTGGCTTCATCGCATCATATCTCGAAGTCAACGAAGCATGATAATGACTCCTGCATCCTCCGGCAATCATGGTGGGCAAAGGCTCGCAAGTCAGAAATGTCTGCTTGAAGGATTCAATTCAACTCTCCACTATGACCCACATTCGTTTTTCTTCATAAGAAGCACTTAGCTCAGCAAAACAATGGCAAAAGGATCATGTATTTCTCATACAAAGTCATGTTCTTATTGTTCTTATGCACTTGGGGTGCAAAAGCTGATGACCCTTTAGGTGAATTCTGCAATAGAAACACCAACATTAGCAGTGGAGGAAAAATATCTGACAATATTGATAAACTGTTGGCTGAACTAGCCCTCAAAACTCCCTCCACTGGCTTTGTTGCCACCACATATGGAAAAGACGAAGACAAAGTCTATGGACTGGCTCAGTGTAGGGGAGATGTGAGCACTCGAGATTGCTCCAATTGTATTCAAGATGCCACAAAGCAAATCCGCCAACGATGTCCAAACCAAGCTGATGCAAGGATTTGGTATGACTATTGCTTTCTAAGGTACAACAACAAGACTTTCTTTGGGGAGGTTGATACATCTTTTGGTATATTCTATTTCAATGTTGAAAATGTAACTGACCCTGAAGCTTTTAATGAAGAGCTTGGGGCTCTGATAAATCGCATTAGAGCACAAGCTGTGGTGCCTAAAGAAGAAGGGCTTGGGAAGGGAAAATCCGTGTTGACCCCATTTGTAACACTCTATGCATTGGTGCAATGCACAAGGGACTTGTCTGAGATATCCTGTGCTCAGTGTTTGGCTATTGCAGTGAACAACTTCCCCAACTTTTGCAGCAATCGTAAAGGGTGTAGAGTGCTATACAGTTCTTGCTATGTTCGATATGAACTCTACCCTTTTTTCTTCCCTCTTGATTCTAACAAAACAGGACCTTCCAATGCAGTAAGAGTCAGTGTTTATACTTAAAATGCCATTGTGTAATTATGCCAAAAGTGTTGTTCATGGTTACCCTTTTATGTATCACCCGTTATAACATGGAAGTTGCATTTGGAAAAACTTTGCAACCAAAAAAGTTGAAGAATAAGAAGACTTGGTCTCAGTAGTTGCCATTTTAGTGAATTCTGGAGTTAATGTAGTCCAAAAGCCTTGAATGTTATATGTAGTTAAAACTAGGGTCATGATTGGATAATTTATTTATTTTTAGAAAGTTGAAATGAATTATTTGTAAGTTAAAATTAATTTATATGTAAAGTTGAAAAATAAAAATTTAGAAAATTATATAATTTTCTTATAAATAATTTTTATTTATGAATTTTTTTTCTTTTCTTAAAAGTTTTTATAAAAAAAGTCTGTTTAAATATAATTTATACGTAAATTAGTTAGTGTATATTGTTCTAATTATTAATCAATGGTAGTTGAATTTATGTAAGAATTCAACTGCATTAAATATTTTGGAAGAAAACAAAATTTTGTAGTTTCTAGATATTTTATTGAGTTTGAACATTGTACAAATGTTATCTATATTACCACTATAAGATTAGATGATGATGAAAAAGTATGAAAGCAAATATTTATTTCCTTTTTCCATATAAGAAACCAATTCATTTTAATTAGGAAAGTTAATTAACAACATTGAATTTTATACAGCGATGTTTAAAATTAAGTTCAATAAAAAGTTAACTAAAAATTTATTCACAATAAAGGAGTTAATTTAGCTTGTCAGACATATCTTATCTTGAATTTAGGAGAACTCGTCTTGACATCTGTCCTACTAATCGTTGAAGTTATATATTGGGTGATGAAAATTAGAAAGAATACTCCATTTTCATGCTTATCTCATTTTATTTATAAATTTTATGAGTTTTTTACTACTTTCACATAATACAATTTCTGAATTTTTTAGACATATTGTCTCACCCAAACCTCATAACATTCATATTTTAAACACAAAATATTCACTATATTCTTCGAAACATCAATTTGCATATATGTAAACTTTTTCTAACATAGATATTTTATTAAAAAGAATTAATACTTTAAATAAGGTTTATTATCATTATTCACTTATCATACTATTGTTGTATTATTTTAAAGACTATTTTAATTTAAAGTGAGGAATCACAATAAAAGTAAAAAAAAAAAAATTGTAGTACTACAATACTAATCTACAATTATTTTAACTTAACTTTTCTGCCAGCTATATATATTTCTAAAACATTACATAAAAGTAAATATTGGATTGAAAGATATATATATTAAAAAAACATATCCAAAATTTTATTTTTCAAAAATATTACATATTTCCCATCAATTTAACTTGTATCAATCAATTAATTTAATTTATAATATTCATATTCTTGAATTATATATTTCTTCAAAATAACATTTATATGAATTATTATCTTAAAAAATAATAAAATAATTTCAAATAAAAATATAAAATATGAGGTCAAAAAGGGAAAATCCACATAAAATAATTAAGAACCAGATCGTCTACTATATATAAAAAAAGAAATAATATTCTTAAATCTTACATTGAAAAACCCAAAAAAAATTAAGAAATCACAATGCGTTTTATTATTAAAAATGTACTAAGTTATCTTAACAATTTTCAATTCACCTATCAGCTAGCTTTTTAATTCAGCTAATTTTACTAATCATAGTTTTAATTGCATATTTAATCACTCAACTATCATTATTTCACAAGTTTTTGAAACACAATTTTTTTCTTGTATTTTAGCATCAAGCTTTTTATTTATGTATATTTTATTCATTTATTAAATTTCTAATGAAGTGACAAGCAAAAATAAAACAAAATAAGATTAATACAATATTATTTTACAAAATTCGGTAATATAATAATGTGGCCTTGATTTTATTAATTTTTTTTATAATTATTTGTTAGAAATTTAACAGATAGATAACATTTGTAAAATTTAATAATAAAATGTAAAAAAAAAAATAGATAATAAAATTCGTCAAATAAATGATTAGTGAGGATGAAACGTCAATTTAACAGGACGTTCTTCAAGAAAAGAAAAAAAAAAAAAAAAAAAGGAAAATCACGTTCCATTTGAAGCAACACAATTAAGCGCATCACACTTGTCTTGTTTTACGCGATTTGCAGTGTATCCACGTGTATCGATTCGAACACAGTATAGCATAGCCCCTCCCATGGTTTGGAATTCACTTCCGTAAATACCAAACCCTTCCTTCCACCATTTCCCTCTTCACACAATGAACAGGTATGCATGCTTTTCCAGGTTCCGTTATTTTCAATCATTTTTTTCGTTTTAGTCATTTTTCGTTCCTCTTGTTCCTTTATATGCCAGGATGGAAATGTTTGGTTTTCTATCTTCCTATTTGTGTTTCGTATGTAAAAACTGTTTTGGGCTCTGACTTTAACTGTTGTAACAGAGTGATAAAGAAGAATATTTCAAATGTCTGTGCCCTCAACATTCCGAGAAAGTATTTTTGTACTGAGGGTGTGAAAGTTGCTGGTTCCGCTATTGGAGAGGCGTCCAATGTAAGCATACAACATATCATTATCAATAATTCTATTTTTCTAGTCTTTTTGTGTGCACAAAATTGAATTCATTGAAATTGTGCTAGAGCAGTAAGGGGATAGTTATTTTTGCAATAGATTAGCAATATAATTTGATCAAACGAGCTTGATTCTTGTGTTTCTAATTGACTATTTGTTGTGGATATGCTTGAAGATTGTAACCCTGTCTTTTTGATACAGCTCTCCAAGTTTCTTCTTTGGCAGATTGAGGAGTTTTACCTTTTAATATTCATTGAAAGATGTATCCCTCTTTCCTTTAATAGATTTTAGGTTAGACTTACTTGAGACTTTCTGTAGTGATGTGATACTTTTATGGCAATTTGATGAGCTTTCAGATGATGGTCAGTTTCAGATTGTAATTTTATAGTCACTGTTTTACAGAATCTGGTAGGGATTTTGTTATGAATAACTTTTTGAAACGTTTTGAGCAATGTGTTTGGTATTTTAGTTTTTAATGTAACAGAAATTTGAGTTTTTCCAGGAGAACCAATTGTGACGTTACTGGAAATTCAGATTTGATTTATATTAATACTGTTGAGAAACAATTGGGATCTCAAGGAGCATGACTGTGATAACAGAGAAGTGGGGCTACAAATATTTATGCTGTTTTAATCAATAATCAACATATAAAATCGTAGTACAGAAGATTACCTTAGACGAGAATATTTATTTACTAAGTAGTCAATAGTGTGCTATAGTTGCAGTAGCATTGTGGTGTAGTGGAGTGGAGCAGCCCTATGCTTCTATGTGAATCAAATAGTGGTTTGGAGCGTTTTCAATAGTGCTTTTAGTGGCTGAAATAATGGCTTTTTGTGTGCCATAGCAGCGTTATCTTGATATAGGTCTTAAAACACCATTTTTACCACTATAACGATATTTGTTTAAGGCTTCTGAGGTAGAATTGTGATTTCTCCCTTATTTTCTAATGAAAATTTTGCTTCAGAAACAAAATAGGATTTGAAACCCTCTTCCTTAACCATTCCACGAAAAGTTACCTCTGCTTTGATCTCTGTTCTTTTACACTTTGTAAGACAATTTTTTCCTGTGTTCTGATCTATCTTATTTCTTAAAGTTTCCCAGTTCACATTCTGCTCATTTTTATTTAATTTGTCATGTTCTTTTTATTTTAATTTAATCATCTTTCATTTTTTTGACTAAATTACTATGTGTCTGTTGTTCATAGATTGATGGTGATTATATCAGTCGACTGACTTATTTATCACGGCTTTCCTTAATTTCATTTCAGTATTACATGTGTAATCTAAATTTTATTTTGTACTAAAATATTTAAAATAGAGGTAATCTCACTTTCCTCTATCCCACTGTTGCGTGCTCGTATATTGATAATTATTAACAGCATAGAGACAGAATACCCTTTGGTTTGGGTTATTAAATAGAAAGGCAGTATGTAACATTCCTTTACAATCCTCCCGCTCATGCTGCAAGCTCTTGGTTCAAGTAGCCAATTTACAAACAGAAGGGAAAAACACCAAGATATGAAACAACTCTAACTATCTCAACAAACAATCTCAGGCAACTAGTACTCCGCTTGAGTGGAAAACCTTTCAGGGCCAATCTTGGAAGACATTTCAAGCACTTGAGACAGATTCAGATGTCTTTGGCCTTTCTCATCATTGGTAACCGATCCTCTCAAGCTGGTCTTCAGTTCACAACACTGTACTAGCCAGTAACCCAAATGAAGATCCTTTACTAGTACTCTAAGACTTCAAATCACAACTCCGTAGACAGAAAAGCAAGATCTCTGGACCAGAACTCTTAGCAAGACCCCTTACCAACTCAGCCATGTTTATTTAGGTGTTGGTAGCACTGATTTTGAAAAATTGATATGGAAAGAATTTATTTTGAGATGATTGATTGAGGCTAAACAAATAGATTTGCATTTGGAAATGATATTTTAGAAGTATGTTGTGAAAAATTGATTAGTTTTTAACAATAAAGTATATGATGTATAAATAGAGATACATAGATATGTTTTGTTTGTCCCACACCTAGAATCAATTCATGTCAACATAATAGCTAAAAAAATTTGCTTATCTCAGAAATTCCGCCCACTGTAGAATAGATTTTGAGAATTCCAAATGTTCTTCAAAATCTAGGCTGCCCCATTTCCTCCGAGCAAACATCCATTTAGATTTTTCCAAATGGGTACTCACTAGGTTGAATCAAGGCTATACACGACTATTTGGTTACAACCTGTGATGCTAATCAACTATCTTGTTCAACCACTGCATTTGCTCTAACTCTTTTGAAGCCACATCAACTGCAAACCAAAAGAAACACCAAACATGTGAGGTGCTATATGCATTAACACAGATCACAATCATTATCAAGTTGGGCAACTACCCTCACTCGTATGATCAATAAACACTATGAATTTACACAGACTGGAATCATTTTTTAGTAGGGCAACTTGCGCTCACTTCCTTGACAACTAGCTCGCTGGTTAAATTAAGAACAGCCAAAGAAAAACTGTGACATGCTTCTTTTCTTTTGCTAAGTTGAGGAGGGTTGTAGATGTGTAGCATCATATTTTTAATTTCTGTTTTTTACCTTACTTTTTACTTTTAGGTTATTCTTTTTACATGGAATAAAATGATGATTGAGATTATTCAGTTCTGAACTTTGTAATCTATGTCTATTATCATCATCACTTATTCCGTACTCTAACCTCTGCATTTTCATATTACTATATTATTTTAGACTGAAAGATAATGATTTCAGCAATGGAGTAGCAAATGAAAATTGCCCAATTTATATTCTTGAAAATTTGCAGGAGCATGAGAAGAAGCAGACTATTAGCAAAATTATTCCACAGTATGATATTGCTATTGTTGGAGGAGGCATGGTTGGCATGGCTCTAGCTAGTTTCTTGGGTAGGTAATAATTTACTTGGAGATGGGTGTGTGTCTGTCATATTTTTTCTAGACTTCAATTGATGTAGATAGATAAGCTTTAGCAAAAATCCTTAGCTAATCATGTCTCACTGAGTTTGTTGTTTTGTCAATCTGCACCTATTTAACCCCTTATCTCAGGTCAATAAACCGAATAAAAGTTTCACATATTTTTCCTATCTAAATTTGTCGTGACTATTGAACTGATTTCTGATCCTGATCCATAAAATATTTGACAATCTGTTACATTATTAATATGCTTTAATTTGAATTCTGCCTAGCTGGATCTATCCTTAGTCATTTGTTATATAGCCTTCTAACTACCCAGTGTGGTTGTTCCAAACCATGTCATAGGATTACTGATCACCACTTTATCAATAAAATTATACTAAGTAGTCACCTGTAGTCATTCATTATGAGAAATTGTTAAAGTATTTTGTGTTTTTCTCACAACACTTTAAATCATAATTAGATTTTATTCTTGTAAGGTTCGAGGAGAAATTAAAAAATGAATGGTTAGGCTTTTAGGATAGTATCTCAATGCATCTTAATCACCTTAAAAGTTTGGTATTTGGTAACTTCAGTTTTATCAAATAGAGCATTATAGCATTTATTTATCTGATAGTCCATTTATTTGTGATCTGATCATTTACAAAGAATATGGCTCAACCTTGTTCACTTGTCATTCACAAGGCTGTCTATTAAATTTGAAGCTTGCATTTATAATTTGCATATATTTGTGACGAATTGTGTTTTTGTTCTCATACTTCAATAATGTATCCTACTATCATTGTTGTTCAACTATTTATGTTTCTAATTTGTATTCTTTAATTTGTTATGAAGTGGGCTAAGAATGATAATGGCGATGAAGGGAAGTAGTAAAAATAAGATGATGTCAGGAACACTATTAGAAAATAGTATTTTTCTTTTTTTTTTTCTTTTTCAAAAGCTCTCTCTAGAAGCTGTCAAGAAAAGCGATTGCTTCCTTAACATAAGCTTTTATCCAAACACTCGTTAAGACAAGCATACACTAAAAAGAAATAGTTACCTAATTGATGATGATACTGGAGAATAATGTGTTATAACTTCAAATCTGGTCAATTGTTTTGTTCTTCCAGCAAGTATGCCAATGACAAAGCAGTTAAGCGTTGCAATTATTGATAGTAATCCGGCTTTGGGTAGTGGCTTTCACATCAAGAAGGAAGACCCCCCTGATCCAAGAGTCAGTACAGTAACTCCTGCTTCTATATCTTTTCTCCGAGGTATTATGTCTTTAAGTTTGTTAGTCAGTAATAACTTTCATTTTGGTTTCAAATTATTATTGCATATTTAAAAACTTATATATACGTGTGTATATATATATATATATACACCAAGCTTGGTGCATATTATCTATATGTTCTAGCTTGGACGGGGGATGTTGAAAATCAAAATCCAATATTTATTGTATAGCGGTTTATAGGAAACAATTGACTTAAAGGAAACAATATATCCTCTAATTATTTGTAAATAATGTAATAAGTGTATATAAACCATCCTTTGTTCTATTTTCTTAACAAATACTTTTTGTCTATATTCAGATGCTGGAGCTTGGAAATATGTTGAACAACACAGACATGCTTATTTTAACACAATGCAGGTACCTTTTTTTTTCTCCCTCTCTCTCTCTCTCTCACTGTTATTTTCTTTTGTGAATAGTTCAATAATGGAAATGTGTTCTCAAAGTGCATAGTTATTAAGAGCTTATTTAGGAAATTGACACAAATGTTGTGCAAAAATACCTATGAAGCATAGATGCAGCTCTTCAATGGCATGTCCCCGTGTCTGACACACACCAACACTCATATGACACATGTTAGACACCCCACTGAAGTGTCGAATTAAAAAACAAAATTTGTGTGGCTTCAAGTAGGGCAAACATGGCTTCAACATAAAATTTTTAAAAGGACTGATTTTGAATTTCATAAGTTGGAAAATCAGAAACTTATAAGCTTCTACTTCCCCTAATTCCTTCCATCTAGTGTGGTTCATTCACGACTTCCATTGCTTGCAACTTCTCTCACCTTTTCTTCTCACTTCTTGACTTCCATCGTTCCCATAGGCATCTTCATTTTTCATTCTTGAGACTTGAGGACTTTCCTTGCTTGCAAAAGGAGTGGCTGGCTGTTCACTGACATTTTTTATTTCACGATTTCTTCTCCTTTTTCTTGAATATTTAACTTCCAAAAAGAGTGTGTGGGTTGTCAATTGTATTTTTTTCCTGCTTCTTTGTTACATTTTTTTATTCAATAAATTTTTTATGGAGCCACTGTCTACTATGTGTGTGTGCCATATTTTTTGTTCAATATGTGTGACAACAAATGAAAATTAGGCCATATAGGATATTAATGTAATAAACATGCTATTTGGTTATTCTTTGGGAATTCGTTAACATTTCTTCACAGTTCAAGGATTGGACCTACCTATTCATTTGATGAAGTTGCACTTTCTCTACTATAAAGCCACAGCTACTTTATGCTATGCTCTTTTCTTATATTTCATTAATTGGATGTATTGTGTTCTCTTTTTATTTGAAATTGTAGTAGAGATGAGTGTTCCAGCTCCTAGTTATAGTCAAGCAAAAGAACAAGATGATGATACTAAACCTATATGGAAATATGTTACAAGATAAGAAGGGTAGATGGTACTGGTGGTGGAAATTATGAAATAAAATGCAAACTTTGTGATTTAACTTTTAACGGATCTTAAACTAAAGTGAAGGGACTCCTGTTGAAGATTTCAGGAAAGGGAGTTAGGGTTTGTCAAAAGGTAACAAATGCCAAACTTGAAGAATTTAAGAAGTTGGACAATGAAATTATATTGAAGAGGATAAGTCAAAAACAAAATTGGTTTCCTTAGCTCTGGTTCCCTGACCAATTGATACAAACATTGGTGGTGTTGATCCAAAAAAAGACAAAGACTATAGATGTTGCATTTAATATGCAAGGTAGAGAGCAACCTGATTATGAAATTGCTAGAATGTTTTACTCTTCATGGTTGCCATTTCATTTATCAAGAAATCTTACTATAGGAAAGCATTTTCCTATGCTGGCTACATTATCTCAGTGGTTACCAACCTTCCCGGTATCATAAATTGAGAACATTACTTCAAAATAAGAGGAATCATGTAGAGAAATTGTTACAGCCAATTAAAAATTCATGGAGCCAAAAGGGTGTGAGCCTTGTTATTGATGGGTAGAGTGATCCAAAAAGAAGATCTCTTATTAATTTCATGGCTGTCACAGAATAGACCTATGCTTCTAAAAGCTATACATTGTTCAAATGAGATAAAAGACAAGGATTTCATTGCCAAGCATATGAGGGAGGTAATTATGGAGGTTGGACCATCAAATTTTGTGCAAACAGTAACAGATAATGCAAAGTTCGTAAAGCAGCAGGTTTAATGATTGAAGTTGAATTTCCATCTACTGGACTCCATGTTTTGTTCATTCCCTGAATCTTGCTTGAAGAACATATTTCAATTTGCAACTAAATTCAGAAAAAAAATAGCGTTGTTTACCAAGAATGTTATTGGATCACCCAAATTGCGGAAGATTCAATGTTTATTAGAAATTTTACTGTGGTCACTCAGTGAGATTGTCAATTTTCAAGAACATTGAGTGATCCATGATAAAAAAATTATTGATCACTATTGCGTGCCCTACACTTTGGAGATTACAGGTGTCACTGTGTTGTGTTCAGTATTCATGTCTGTCCGTGCTTCATAGGCAAATACTGACTTTTCTTTTATGTGTATGTCACTTGTATAATTGTTTGTCTACTGTTTTATATGTGCATAGTTTGAAACTGGTTTGATGGACTAAGTCCTTGACATTGTGACAAATATTGAAGTCTTGAAATTCATTTACCCTATTTAAGCCATGGTTGACAAGTCAGATGGATAATTCTGTCCAAAATAAAGGAAGTGAAAAAAGTCGTGTTAAAATTTAATCACTTTGTACCATTGATGTCAAATGCATCAAAGATGCTAGGATAAGTTGCATGAAGGGTTCTTGCCTCAATGATTCAGGGGAAACCGCAGCAGGTGTCGTGTTGTTTGACTGAAAACATGAATAACCAAAAACCAATAGCCCACCCTATTTTAAGATTAAGATTATTACAGAAGATATTGGGGTTATTAGTCTTATTGCTAGTGGGAGGGCAAGCCCTATTGCAATGATAAAGTTGAGCCTTTGTGAGTGGTTGGTCATGGTTCAAATCAGAAACAGCCTTTTTGGATATGCAAGGGTAAGACTGTGTATAATGACCCTTTCCCATACTTTCGCAGAGCAGAGAGCCTTCTTGCACTGGATTACGATAGTTAGTTAGGCTTATTCTTTGCTGGCTTGTGCTAGTTGTCTTTTCCCTTTCCCTAAGCAAGGCTGTTAAAGCTCTACTAGCAATAATGTACATGTTGTTATTCTCTCCAACTGTTAACGGTCCATTCAATTCCTGCAACAATTTTGCTCTGCATTACTAGATTTACATGGAATTCTTCTCACAACAAAGTGGGTCCATGATCAATAAATCAAATCGAGGATCATTCTCTATGACATCAGCCCTGAGATGTTCCAATAGCTGATTTGTGCATTGTCCCCATTTCCAAATCTGTTATTTTTCTCTTTGAAGAACCAATCCAGTACAAATCCTTTCCTTCACTGGCCCTGAAGTCTTCTGTCCACACAGCATAACAAAAAGCGATAGGAAAAAATGCTATATTACTATGATGTTAAAGTTGCCTCCACCAACTCTTCATGTTTCATTTACTGGTCTAGTGGTGAGAAAGCCGGTGGATTGAGTACAAAATACTCTATTGTTAAGATCCTTGATTATCTCTCCCCAAAGCATCCAACTATGAATGCTTCCTCGAGGCTTTAGATCCCCATCTATATTCCCAAAAATCATAAAAACCATAAGAGAAGTCTGAATAGTGATATGTTAACTTTATGACCTTCTGTATTGGGCGGTATGACACTAGACTCAATGTTGGGTGACTGTGGAAAAAGGTTGATGACAGAGACAATCTCATTTGATTGGCATATGGGTCAATCTGTCAACTAAAACTTATTTGATTGGCATATGACCTTCTGTATTGGGCTGTATGATCCAAACCCTATTCCTAAATTCAAGTATCAGTTGACAAAAGTAACTAACTCCACATGGTGCGATAAAGCTTTGGTGGTGGTGATTATTGAATGTAACTTCTTATTCACTTTCCCATTTTAAGCACCTAACCTTATCTACACATTTTTTTGTGCTTCTCTATACTGGTGATTCTCCTTGTGCCTTGAGGATGCATTTTGCTTTGACTACACTTTTACTCTACTATTCAACATTTCATGAATTGTTTTATTTCTGTTTGCAGGTCTGGGATTATACTGGTTTGGGATATGCCAGATATCATGCAAGCGATGTAAATAAAGACTTTCTAGGGTAAGTGTGGACATGTCGTCATTAAGTAAACCCCTTTTGCTAAAAACGGCTATTTCATTTCTAATTGGAAAACTTGATCACTTAGGTGTGTGGCAGAGAATAAAGTGCTCCATAATGCCTTACTGTCATCTGTAAAGGTATAAATTTGCGTTTTCTGTCTGTAATATGCAGTATGTAATTACTTGGTTAGTAATTTTATGATAATCATTTAGCCACTTGGACAATGGTCCAAATTGGTGGTTCTGATCATTATTCATAATTGAAAACCGAAAGATTTTTCAATCATGCTCCTGTTCTTCAATACTCTTCTCTCCTGCATTCTATTGTACAAAAACGACATTTTTTTGTTTAAATGGTGTTAAGATGTCCTACACTGGCTGGGAACATTACCAAAATACTCTTAACAAGACTCGGACAATCCTATTGATCTAGCTTTTGGGGTTGAAGTGGGCCCAGTTCATTTATAACTGCTACGAACTTCATCAGCTAGAAAGTCTGAACTTTTCATATTTGGCATTCACTTGTCTTTCAATTCAAACTGCTAAAATATTCTCCGAATATTATGCTTACTAATACCAGTGTTAAATGTGAGTGGGATGAAATACTGTCATATCCTTGGATGTTCTGCTGGTTCAGGTATATGTTTTAATGTTAAGACCATCAAGTCAGCAAATGTAGCTATGTTTTGGCTGCTTCCATTTTATCCCTATTAAGAACATTGCATAGTACAAGTAAAATTTGTCATTTACAAACTTTACAGGATTCTGATTTCAAGACAACAATCTATCCTTTGAGGTTAAGTTCAATGACTTTGAATACAAGCTCTATGTCTATGGTGGAGGAGAATACAAAATATGTAGAACCGTCATCTGCTCAAGGGCATGGTGCAAAGCTGCAACTTAGTGATGGAAGTAGCTTATATGCAAAGTTGGTGGTAATTTAAAGGTGTTATGTTGCATTGCTATAAAATTAAAACATTTTCAGCTAATGTCTATTTATAAAGATGCTTGTTTTGAAGGTTGGTGCTGATGGAGGAAAATCACATGTTAGGGAATTAGCAGGAATCAAAACGACTGGATGGAATTACTCTCAGAATGCAATAATCTGCACAGTAGAGCATACTTCTGAAAATGGATGTGCATGGCAACGTTTTCTACCTACCGGTCCAATTGCTCTTTTACCCATAGGTGATAAGTTTAGTAATATAGTTTGGACCATGAGCCCAGCAGAGTCAAACAGCCGCAAATCAATTACCGAGGAAGAATTTTTAAATGATGTGAATTATGCTTTAGATTATGGTTATGGACCTCGTCCTACATCAGGCTTATTAGGAACTCGGGACATGTTCTCTTGGTTTAAAATGGATGCAACAATATCTACTAATGAATTCTTTGAAATTCCTCCAAAAGTGACAAAGTTGGCATCTGAAAGGATGGTGTTCCCTTTGTCTTTAAGGCATGCCAATTCCTATGCATCAAAACGTGTGGTTCTTATTGGAGATGCAGCCCACACTGTCCATCCTCTTGCTGGTCAAGGAGTTAATTTGGGTTTTGGAGATGCATTTTCTCTTTCAAAAATTATTGCAGAGGGGATTGCTTTGGGCAATGATATTGGAGAGGTATGTTATATCATATGTCTGCATTGGTGTGTTCCTGAGTGGTATGATCATTTGCTGGTTGGAATCCAAAAGGTTTCCTAGATTATCTCATTGATATATAGCTTTGCAAAATACATTTCAATAGCTATGTACTACACGTGTTAAATTTTATCAACTTAATTTGTTTTTTCACAAAATTTTAAAAACTAAATTGAGACTTTGGCACACCACTTCATTTTAAAGTATAATATATTATTTGAAGTATTAGTAAATTTCTACTATCAAATTATATATCTATGAATGTCTAAATTATCTAAGCTAATAAAATTATATTTGTAAAATTTAATATTTGTAAAAAGTTATTAAAGATGTAAGTTTACTAAATTTGAGAAACTTTGGAGCTACTAGTCCGTTCGTACATACAAATTTGATGTGGTTCTTTCTTTGTTTACACTGCTGCAGGTAAATTTATTAAAGAAGTATGAAGCAGAGAGGAGAGCAGCCAACATTATGATGATGGCGATCCTTGATGGCTTCCAAAAAGCCTATTCTGTTGACTTTGGACCTTTTAATATTCTGCGAGCTGCTGCTTTCCATGGGGCAAACTATATATCACCACTGAAAAAAAGTATCATTTCCTATGCTTCAGGGCAGCATAAATTGCCCATTTTCTTGTGAATACAGAAATGTCAATAATTTTCTGTTACTGGGCTACTTAGCAAACTAAGTTTTAGCCAATGGTTCAACACCCGTAAGATTTCTTTTGTTTTCTTAATTTCTTTTTATCTGGGTTAAGCATGAAATGAAACAAGTCAGCTTTACACTTCTACAGTTGTTCCGTGCAACAATGGGTGAAAGATTAGCCTTGAATGCTGTGGTGAATATACTGTGATTGAGGAATCGGGGGATTTTTCTTCGGCTGCAGTGAGTATTTAAACCGAAGTTCACACCATACCGTCTTAATTTTTGTGGTCAACATTTTAGGTGAGATGGCATTAGCCATTTAGAAATTGGTGGGGTTTAAATGAACCGAAAGGTATGGGTGGAAACATGTTAATTTATTTCCTAAATTCAAGGCTAGAAATTGGTGTATTTGCATAGACTTTATTTCTGAAGGGAAACATAGTTTGAAGACTTAATTAAAAAGTTTATCACAATACAGTTTTAGGTTGACATCAAAATTTAGGTTCTATGTGGCCCATTTTTTTTTAACTTAAATTAAATCTATTTCAAAGTTAAATTTTAAAATAAAAATTTTAGAAGTAAAGACCTACCATATTCTTGTGCATTTCCAACCAAAATTTAAGATCTCCATCTCCAATATTCGCAGCTATAACTTATTATTTTCATCAATGACAAGACCTACCATGAAATAAACATTTATGAAAATCCAATCTTCATAAAAAATTCACTCCTTTCTTTATATAAAGAGAAGAGAGAAAAATATAAAAAAAAGGGTAAACGAATGCATGATATATATATATATTATTAGTCAGTAAAAAATTTAATATGATATTTTTAAAATAAATTATTATTATAAGGCTAATAATACAAATTAACAATTTTTTTTTTCATTCTCATTTAATAAAAAATTATTATATACTTAGATGTTATACTATATAAATATAAAAAATTACTTTTTTTATAGTTAGAAACAGGTAATGTATGGGTATCGTTAGTAGTTTTTTTTTATTTTATTGTTTACCTATTTCTTCATTCAGAAAAAGAAATAAAAAATCTATTACATATAACACATTAATTAATTTTTATAAAATTTATTTTAAATTAATGAACTGATCATGAGAATTTATGATGGAATAAAAGTGCATATGCTTTCATATTAAATTTTTAAAAATACCTTATAGTGTATTTTTTCTAAAATTAGGTAGTAACTTAAATACAAAAAATTAGGTCATAAAAAATGTAAGATAAATAAATTAAACATAGTCTAAAAACGTATTAAATAAATAGATCAAATTTAAATTTCATAAAACACAACGTAGTTAACTTTAAATAAAAAGGGAAAAGGAAAAAATAACTATCAAATAATACTTGTAAAAAAAAATGGTTTATCACAGATTAAAGTGTCAATGAAATGATTCATATAAATTTTTCCAAGTTTTTTTCTGGAGAAAGTCCAGAAATTAAGTATATCAATATATAATAAACACAAAAGCTGTAAAAAAAAAATCTAAAATAATTGGTTTATTTTTTCTTCTAAAAACTTGGCTTCTAAAAAATACTTTCTAAAATATGTTAGTACTTTGAAAACATATTTCTAATCCTCTTTCCATCAACTTAGGTTCACCACTCCAACATATTCCTAAACATAGCTTTAAATTTGAACACTTTCAAAATATTTTTCAAAACGTGTTAAAAATTTAACATTTCATAAAATACTTTTGAAAAATATTGATAAAATACACAAAAATAAGAGGTTTTAATAAAACTAACAAATGTAAATAACAATTATCAAACAAAATCACCAATTACATGCAACTAAAACATAAAAAATAAAAAAGACAGGTTAAATAAGTTCTTCTATTATTTTCCATTAAACTTAATATTGGACTATATAATTTAAAAATGAATTAATTTTCAAATTTAAAAAGAAAAATTGAATTCAAACTTAAATTCATAACCAAACACATAATCTGTTTTTAGTGAGAAAGAACAAAAGGTAAAATCAAATAAAATAATTCTAAAAAACAGTTTTTTTTTTCCCTTAATTAAAACCTTTCTTTGGTTATCTTTTGAGTCAATAAAGCAGTGTAAACAAGTCAACCCCCTAAAAAGACACCCATAAAGTCCCAAGTGAAATTACCCCACTATCCCTAAAACCCCGCCACCAATCACGCCCCAAAAATCCAAAATAAAATCCCAAAACAAAACCCCATTTCCCTGCATTACCATCTTCACGTTCCTCTCCTTTCCATCACTTCTTTTTTTTTTTTCTTCCTTTCACACGCCAACTACGTGACACCCACTCATCCGTTCACTACATAACAACCCTCACGCATTCCCTTTCTCGCTACTCCCCAACCCCTCGGCCATGGCGGAGAACGGTGAAGGCGCCGAGGAGTACCTCTTCAAGGTCGTGCTTATTGG
Organism: Macrotyloma uniflorum; assembly: GCA_016859785.1. Classification (NCBI taxonomy): domain Eukaryota; kingdom Viridiplantae; phylum Streptophyta; class Magnoliopsida; order Fabales; family Fabaceae; genus Macrotyloma; species Macrotyloma uniflorum. Next base: position 1,349,362 of record BDMB01000025.1, read on the forward strand.
CGACTCCGCGGTGGGCAAGTCCAACCTCCTGTCGCGGTTCGCTCGGAACGAGTTCGACAGCAACTCCAAAGCCACCATTGGTGTGGAGTTCCAGACGCAGGTGGTGGAGATCGACGGCAAGGAGGTCAAGGCGCAGATCTGGGACACTGCCGGCCAGGAACGCTTCCGAGCCGTTACTTCCGCTTACTACAGAGGCGCCGTTGGAGCTCTCGTCGTCTACGATATCAGCCGGAGAGGCACCTTCGACAGCATTAAGCGCTGGCTCGAAGAGCTCACTAGTGAGTGCTTTTTGCTTTTTGTGGAATTCAGAATTAGAAATGCTGGATATGTTTTTTTAATGGACTTTTTTCTCTTTTATAAAAATTATGCTGTTTAATCTCTAAATGTTGAAATTTTTTTAATTTAGTTTCTATATTAGTTGATAAAAAAAATTCAGTGAAAATTAGTTAGATCACTTAAAATTAACTGAAATAGATGTAAGGTTGAAAATCTCAAGATAATATTTAAAATAAGTATAGTATGAGAATAAAAAAATTATAACTTATTTTGTTTTTATTGTATTTCCAAATAATTAACTTTGTCTCATTCATTGTAAAATTCCCATACAATGGAACAACAATTTTTATCCCATTCATTCTAGTCCATTATATTTCAATTTTTTATTACTAATTTAAACATAGTCAACGACGACTTATATAATTTTATAACTTTAAAACTATTTAGAAGAAAGTAGTATTTGAGAGATCATGTTTGATGATGGTTTATTAGTTTTCTAAATTTTTAGAAATGCTACACTAATTAATTTCGAAAAAATATACAGGATAAGTCGTGGTAGTTTCTATATATGGAAATTACTTTTAACGTCGCTGAAAGTGTAAAGATTTGTGTCAGGGCCTAATTTACCGAAAAATGCATATTTGGGGACTGATTTCACGGTTAATTTAAATATGTGAGAACTACGATTATAATTTCTATGCATTGGGGAACTGATATGTTTAATGCTATATATATATATAAGAGAAATGTTGGCAATATATTGTCTAATACATTAAAATGTATTAAAAATTATAAAATTATGAGTGTAGATTATTAAATAAGAACTGAGTTTCTGAGACTCAAATTTATTTAATTTTGATAAATTTCTAATAATGCAAAGTGTTTCCAAAAGAATGTAGTAAAAAATATGTTAGCGTGTCTTTTTTAGTTCTTTTTTAGTATTTGGTTATGGATGTGATAGAATTGGATGAGAGCTATTAAAGAGAAATGGGATTTTATTTAGGAAATTTAGAATAAGGGATCTAAATATGGGTTTCTTTTTGTTGCCCTTTAAGTTTAGGGGTTATGGTATTTTACCCTTGGGTTCTGATTCTCGGAATGGTTCTGTTGATGAAGGCTTGTCTTTTTTTTCTTTGGATGGGCTTTTGTTGGGGGAAAATGAAATATGGCATTTGAAATTATTAGGAAGGAGGGAATTAAGTATTGAAATTATTAGTATTGGGTTTGCGTTTTTTATTTATTTGCTGTCTCTGCAATTTCTAGAAGCTAATTTTAGACATTTGTTCTTGTATGGTTGACATGTTGTCTTCCCTTTTTATAAGTGATTTTGTATTCAGATGGAATAGTTCGATATTATGCATGTTGATGTTTGTGGGTTGTAATCGTGAAGGGAGTAAAATCATTTGTGGAGACCACGTAGGAGCGTCTATTGTGGCGCAGAATTTAATAGAAATAAATTGACAGGGTATTAAACTGGTTGATGATTAGGTTTAATCGGTAAATAATGTGCCAAATCTGCATGGAAACTGATTTATTTGCATAGTAATAAGATATCTTGTCTTTGTCTATATTAATTTGGAAATAGCATTAATTGGACAGATATGTGCCTAATTTTGATTCCCCCATTAGTGGCTTAAATATGAAAATCATTGAAGATTAATAATGACGTTGAATCTTGTTTATTAGAAAATCAGGAGTTCTGATTGTTGGGAATCTTTTTTTTCTTAATTGCTGTCTAGACTTAATATTATAGGGTACTACTATATTTGATAGAAATTACATGATGTTTGGCTCCCTTGAATCAGCAACACCTGCTGCTTAATTGTCATCATTGTTGCGGGAAATGGGAGATTTGTATGGTTTTCCCAAAGATAGCAACAAAAACAAAATTAAGTATTTTGTAATGATTAAAAGCTGCTAGGCATCATGTCTGTTGTCGGATTCCTGACTAATTTTAAAGATGATGAATCGAGTTCTATTCAGTTGAAATTTCAACTGCACAAATTTTCACCAACCAAATTTTTTTTTACACTTCAAATTATAAAACTAAATGCTAGTTTATAAATTTTAAACGGTAAAAACTGGAAGTGCATGACCTACACTTTCGTAAAGATGGATTGCTACGCTTGTATATTATTTACTCTGTACTCTATAAATTGCTAAAAAAAAAATTACTTTCGTGACCTAATGTTGTGCTTCTGACACTTTTCTGGGATATTTTGCACACTGTCACATGTCAGAAGAATATATGAAATATCAGAGAATCGAATTAGCCTATTATTTTGTTTCTTTGACTGTTTAACTGTATATTATAGAGTCCAGTAAGAGTTCACCCTCCAAATATCCAAGTTTCATCACCTTAATTCTCAAAAATATTATGTCACTAATTTCGTCGCCCAATTATCCAAACAACAGTGTCATAAATTTGGCCTTTTGTCTGTCTAAGAGAAAAGAGTGTATGAAACCTTTATTTAGAGACTAATTTGATGATATTTTACATAATTGATGGACTAAATTGATTTCATTATTAACACCTTAAACTAAAGACAAAATTCTTGAGTGCCAAAATAATGGCGCTTGTATTTTAGAGGACAAAAGCGTGTTTTTCTACTACATGGATTAGGTCTGCTGGTCCTTTTGGGATCAGTCAAAAGCATATGGAAAAGATATACTTTTGGAACTTGCATTGTTTTCTTTGCTATATATATTATCTACCATCAGCTACATGCCTTGAAGCACTTCTTATTAGAGGTTTTTTGTAACGGAGAGTTTGATTCTTACATGAATTAACCTGCAGCTCAAAATGATAGCACCGTAGCAAGAATGTTGGTGGGAAATAAATGCGACTTGGAGAATATTAGAGAGGTGACCACAGAAGAGGGCAAAAGTCTTGCAGAAGAAGAGGGCTTGTTCTTTATGGAGACATCTGCACTCGATTCTACCAATGTCCAAACAGCTTTCGAGATTGTTATCCGCGAAATTTACAATAATATCAGCCGTAAAACCTTGAACTCTGATTCTTACAAGGCTGAGTTGTCTGTGAATCGAGTAAGCTTGGTTAATGGTGCAGGATCAAAGCAAGGTCTTTCATGTTGTTCTCGATGAGCTTTTACCTCAACACGGATTGGATTCTTTTTTGGATCTTTCAACAGTAGATTCTTGTTCTTTACTCTCTTTTTTTTGGCTATCTTCCCATGTTGTGATGGCTACTATATTTTTGTTTTCTTTTTTATTTCAAACTGCAAGTGTAAGTGCTTGGGACCCTTATCCCACTAAAAAGAGAGAAAGGGAATGGTTTACAGTCTGAAATATTCCATTATCATGTTTTGGCACTTCTGATACTATAAAGCATAGATATTTATTACTTGAGAAAAATTACATTATAATATATTTTTCTTAATAGGAATGGTATCATATATATAATATTGTTAAATTAACAAATGGAATGTGGACTGGGTCGGGTAAAAGTTAAAAGTGTAGTTATCATTAACTTTACTAATTGTTGGGTGACTCTTATATAACTTCAGTTGTGATATTATTTTAAGGAAGAAGAATGAGATTGACAAAAAGAAAAAAGGGTGATTTGGTGTCATATTACTATGCAATGCTATTATTAAATAAAAATAAAAAAATTAGAAAGGATTGATGTGGTCTGGTTGAGTTGATTTACTTGAAATGATAAGAAAAAAAATGATAGATCCCCTTACACTTGTTTTTCGTTGGTTGGTGAGAAGATTTGTAAGGAAAATCACGCTAACTTAATCTACTTGTTCTAAACATCCCTCTAAAATTCTCTTGTTACTTGCTTCAATAAAATACCCGCTGTATTTTCATATCTCTTTTTTTTAAGGAATTATTGAACCAACTCTTCATTCTTGAATGGAAGAGACACAAAGAAATAGTTCAAACTAACTGTCCAAACAAATTCATTGATTATTTTCTAATATCTTGTCCATTTTTCCTACAATTATTGTGAGAATCTCTTAGTAGAGGCAGATTTCATATTTACTCCTCCCGATACTGTTTAAAGTTCTTTTTTACTAAAAATAATAGATTATATAGGTATTTTTTCTTTAAAAATTAAAAGACATGCAACTAAATAATATAATAATCATTTCGTAAAAATAAATCTCATTTTTCTCTCTTTTATCTTCTTTCAAATCAATTACATATATTTACAATCTTTTAAGTTATCCACCTTCACGTTTTATTTTCGTTTAATTAATTTAAATAATTTTACTTTCCACTCTAATTCTCTCTGTTTTTTCTTTACTTTTTTTTCCACCACTCATTCAAACAAGAACTAAATGATAATTTTACATATTTTCAAGAACTAAAGTGACACTAAATAATAAAATTTAAATATAAAAGTGATATTATAGAATCTTATTTTAAATTTTATTTTATTAAAAAACTAAAATAATATCATTTCACATTTTCAAAACTAATTTGAATATTCATCCTGTAAAACTTATATGTATCATTATTTAACAATGATGAATTTAGAGTAGTTTTCCTTCAATTTTTTTACTGTGCACAAATTGCATTATAACCTCAATCTATAAAAATACCCATCCTCCTAAGGAAGGTACTTGGAAGAGTTGGAATCACTATAAAATAGACCCCAATTCAGGGACATAGCCTGCTAACCTCAGCTGATCATCCAGTTGAGCTAGCAACAAGTGAAGTTGACTATAAGAAGGATGATACGTATCAGAAGCTGCAAACATATAAACTTTCTTATTGATTTCAACCCAGCTAGATCCAGGACATCTCTTCTCTACACCCAAATCCTTCATGGCTGTCCGAATCTTAGCAACCTCACTCCACATATTTACTTCAGCATACATGTTCACAAGGAGAATGTAATGTCCACTGTTACTTGGCTCCAAAACCATCAGATTCTGAACTGCAATATGAGCTATTTCCATGTTTTTGTGAAGCTTACAACCATTCAACAAGGCACCCCAAATAAAAGAATTAGGTTCAACTGTCATGCTTCTGATCATCTCTAAAGCATCCTCAAACAAACCAGCCTTGCTCAATAGGTCAACCATGCATCCATAGTGTTCAACTTGAGGAGAGATACAATAGTCTTGGATCATGCTCATAAACCAACAACGACCCTCTTCTACAAATCCTGCATGTGTGCAAGCGCTTAGGATACTAATGAATGTAACTGCATTTGGTCGGATTCTTTTCCTTTCCATTTCACCAAACATTCTTAGCGCTTCTTCCCCATAGCCGTGTGTTGCAAGTCCATCAATGATAGAATTCCAACAAAACAGGTTTTTGTTCTGCAATTTGTAGAACACCAAAAGGGACCTATCTATGCTCCCACATTTTGCATACATATCAATCAATGAGGACCCAATGTACACATCAAGATCAAATTCATGCAGCATCAAATAAAGGTGCACCTCCTTTCCTAAGTCAAGGGCTCCTAGATGAGCACAGGCTGAAATGACAGTGGTCATGGTCACTTCATCAGGAATCATTCCTTTGTCGATCATGTCATGAAAAAGTGTTACTACATCATTATATTTTTTGTTTCGCAAATAGCAATTCATGATGATTGTCCACGCAATAATATCCCTTGCAGGCATTTGGTTAAACAACAACTCAGCAGACTCAACATCGCCTAATTTTGCATACCCATCAATCATGGCATTCCATGTAGCTATGTTCTTCTCAGGCATCTCATCAAACAACTTACCTGCAGAAACCATATCCCCATCCCGAATCATAGCTGAAATCATCGTTGTCCAAGCAAAAACATCTCTTTCAGGCATATCATCAAACACCCTTCTTGAGCCACTCACATCACCCAAGGTTGAGTAAAACTCAATCAAAGTAGTCTGCACAAACACATGAAAATCAAACCCATATTTCCAAATATGGCCATGAACAGCTTTCCCAAGAGCTGAGTCCATCAACAAAATGCAAGCCTTGATCAAAGAAGAAAACGAATAACTAGTTGGCATGACATTGTTTCTCAGCATGTGAATATAAAACCCCAAAGCAGGACCCGGATAACAGCAATGACAACAGCCTCTAATCAATGCATTATAAACCAAAACATTAGGATTTTCCATGTGGGCAAAAGCTGAACTTGCCAAATCAACGTAAGAAAGGGCTGAACATGAACTTATAAATTGATTCATCAAGAAGCAATCTTGGCTGATATTAGTCTTGATCATGGAGGCATAGACCGATTCTAGTGATTTTTTACTCAAGCATTTCTTAATGTGACCCAGAATAGTCTCCTTGAGAGTGAGTGTGTACATTGCAGTGTTGAACAGAATATAATTGACTAAGGAAAAGGGTTTGGTCTGTTAACCAAAACATAAATGTCTTCCTTTATGCACTAAAATTTATTAAAAGTTTCAACAATTTGTAAATCTCGCTTTTGATTAATGAAGCACCGATTTAAACATAAACGTGACATTAGGTATTATGAGTTTTTAAAATTACTTAAAAATTAATTAAAAAAAATTAAAGAACAATCAAAATCATATTTTAATAAAAAAAATTAATTTATTTTTTTCAACTAAATTTGATTAGAATTTTAAAAAAAAATTAAACTACTTTATTATATTTAAATATAATGATATATATTTAGAATTAATTAATAATTAATAATATGTTTATAAAAAAAAATTGTTACAGTTTAATTTTATTTTTTTTACAATATATTTATATTTATCAAAATAAATTTATATGATAATTTATAAATATCAATCATATAATTTATTTGAAGTTGAAATTATAAATATACAATCATTATAAAAAAAATAATTCATAATATATCATTTTATTTGAAAATTTTTCATATGACAAATTTTGTGTAAAAAAAAAATGTTTTACAATATTATGATAAAAAAACTATAAAAATCTATTTAAATAAAAAAAATAAATTAAATCTATTTATTTATTATATTATATTATATATATATATATTAACAATTATAAATAATATTATTTTAATAATAATATGATATAAACCATCAAGATTTATTGACAAAGTTTGTCATATAATATTATTTAGATAACAATATGATATGCACTATCAAGGTTTATTAGCAAGTTAAAAAATATATGAAAAATAGCAAGTTTGTCATGAAAAATATGAGAGAGATTAAATATTTTAACTCACATAATCTATAATTTATACAAGTCATGGAAATATATATATATATATATATATATATATGTATATATATAATAATATTTAACTTATTCCATCTAAATATTATAAACTCATTCGATTTAATAAACTTAAATAAGTGAGAATGTACAATTCATAAAAACATGAATAATAGTAAAAAACATACTAACTTTATGTTTACTATAATTAAATTAAAGGAAATAAAATTTGATATATACAAACATTAAAACGAAACAAACAAAATATTTATTAATACTTTTAAATTAAAAAAAATAGATAAATATATAAATAGATATTATTAAAATTATACTTTACTGATTAAAAAAAAAATCCTCATTATAAATAGTTATACTCCAATCTCTCGAATTAAACCCTCAATATATCTTATTAAATTACCATCCTTAATCAATTCAGCAATATATAACCATAGATTAAACTTATATATTTATAAAATTAAAATTAATTAATACATTAATTAAAATTATTAAAAAGATATTGAATTTTAATAAAAATAATTTATATATGATTTAACTTATATAATAATTTTTTTGTCAAATTAAGTATGAAAAATATCCTTATATATTTTTTGTAAATTTAAATATTTTTATGATAAAAATGATAAAGATTGATGAAGAAAATGAAATTAATTTAAAATTAATAATAATGATTTAATATTTCAAGTTTAATAATAATTGAAAAAAATTAAGACAACTAATTATATAAAAAAGAGAGTTATCAATCTTACAAAAATATTGAATGTGGAGAGACATATACTATATTAGTATGGGAATATAATAAGACAAATTTTTGAATACATAAAAGAACGTGAATGAGAAAGAGAAAGTAACAATAAATAGATAATATTAACTTATTTTCAAAAAATAAAAATAAATTAACCTTAAAATTAATGATGAAATAAAATTTAAAAAATAATACAAAAATATTTAACTAATAAAGTGTATAATCAATATATTAAATTCGACTAAATAAAGTAATAATTACCAAATATCCAATTAAAATAATAATAATAATAATATTTTATCCCTTATCATAAGTTTATATTCTATATTTTTTAGAGTAATTATATTTATATTATTTCTCTTCTTTTTTATTTGAGATGTGACAACAACTAAACCATATCTATAATTAATGAATGAAGCAAACAAAAGTGCGACACGAGTGACGTATTAATGATGTCACTACTACCCATTTTCTTCTACATTTTACTACTAATTTTATTTCACAAAATTAATACATACATATTTTATTGAGATAAAAATATAACTTTAAATAAAATAATCAATAAAAACAGCTATTAAAAAAACAAATTATTTGCCACATACTAATATTTACATCATGTTTGTTTCTAGATTAAATTATAATGAATCCACATATTTGAAAAGCAACTGCAATAACTTCTGCGTGTGTAAGAGAGTTTCAAACCCATGATAGTAACAACAAGTCAATTTGCATTTTGCAATGGTTTTTTAAATATATTTTTAAGCATATAAAATTAAAAAATTTAATTTTATGAAAAAATTGATTTTTTATCTTTTAAAAAATTTAATTTTATATTTCATAGAAACGAAAATGTTTTTTTATTTTATTTTATTGAAGTAACATTTTTAGGAATCTTTTAAACATATTAAACACATTTCAAAGAAAAAATATAATTCCTATAAAATGTAACTTAAGTAGAAATCAAATGATTCTTACTAACTATTGGTTAAATAATCAATATTTTGTATTAAAGTTATGTTATAAATATGTTTAAAAAAATATAATAAATACATTAATAATTTTTTGGATAATATCTTTTTCATACTACATGTATTATTAATTTTACTTTTTTTATAAAAACAACAAATTTGATTGATCTTCATAATAACTACGATTCTATTCGTATTTTAGTCATATTTATTAATTATATCATTAAACATTAATATTGATACTATCATACAATAAATATTAATAGCATATTAATTTATTACATACTTTTTATATAATAGATATTATCAAATTTTATTTTTATTATATTTACAAATAAATTGACTATAATATGTATAGTTTTATTTGGGGTTTACTTATATAACTAAAATTAAAAAAAAATTAATTCAACATGGTCATAAAAAGGACGTATTAAATAATTATTATATAAAGATTGAACTATATTTTATTATTATATTAAAAATAGAAATTCACTTTGTATAAAAAAACATAGTTTCTTAATATTCTAAGTTTTATTTATTTACTTTTAGTTACATAATAAATATCCAAAAACGTAACCTTTCCTTAAAATAAAACAAAGGGAAATAGAAGGTCGTGATGATCACGTGACCTCCACGACCACTATCCTTTTCAAGACTCTGTTTTTAACTGAGTATCCCACATAACCCATACTTTACAATTTCTTTGCTTCTAAAAATTGTTTACTTTCTTTCATTCAACCATGCCACAAATAAAAGATCGAATTTTTTTATGACAAGGACTAATACTATAAAATATTTTTATATTCTGATTCAATTAATATATATTAACAAACTCATTGATTTTTTTTTTATTCCCTCTTTCTAAGAATTTCCATGTCCTAGGAGCAAACAAAAAAAAGGAAACTTTCATAGTATTCAATCACATGGTTGGGTTGACTAGCCAAGAAGTATGAAATGACTACCCTATCTCTTTTACTTACTCATTATTTTATTTTTTTATAAGCTCTAGGAATCTTTATTTGTATATATTCAATTCTAGTTATCCAAGTTAAATAATAAAAACGAAAAAGCAAGTTAAAAAATAATGATGAAACGTGTAAAGCTTTATATATACACAATCACTTTAACATTTCCAAAGTGGTAGGTCAAAATTGAAGAAGAGGGTCTTAGGAAATTCAAAGGAGATTTTCAAAAGTGGGAAGATTGAAGAAAAAGAAAAGTTTGTTTTTTTTGTCAAATACTTAGTTTGTAGTTAATAGAAATTCATCTGGGTATGTGGTGGTTGGTCTTCATGGGGTTATTTCCAATTAAGTTCCAAGTCATGAGGATGATGAGGTCTATCCATCATCCATCATCCATCATCCATGCATGCATGATGCATTATTCATTATGCATCACATCGCATGGGAATCTATTTAAACAAAGTTATGATTAAAGGGAAAGCAACAAAAGCATGAATAACGAAAGCGAAAGCGTTAGTTGCGAGTGTGGAGATAAGGGTGCTATAAACACTGTTGTCTGTGAGGGACCATAACTTTTGGGGAACAATAGAAACCAAATTTAAAATAAAATATGATTTCGTAGATAACGTTAAGGAAAAGTTTAGCGATTTCTTCGGTCAATTAGCAAATAAAAGGTTCCTTCAAAATCTTCCTTAAGCCAATCACCTCTTTCCACCTTCATAGTTTCCGACAATTTAAATTAAGTTGTCAAGAACTAGTTGAGAATTTTAAGTAGAATTGTGGCTTTTTCATTCATCTTACATGCTTTATCTTAATAAAGTATGTGAAATTATTGCAGAGAGTTGTCTGATTAGTGCAATTAGCTTCATGAGCTTTCTGATGCATGCATGCTTGAGTCACTAATCACTATCATATAAGTATTGGCTTTAACAATTGAACCCAAAGGTATTAGTTTAGCATTAGATTAATGTCCGGGAAGTAACTTGAAGTAACAGTAAAAAAACAATTGAATACTGCTCCAGATTCAATGTGAAGGTTCTAAAACCATTATTAATCCATTTATCCATTTTGGAAATCTTGAGATATTGATTAGGATTACGTATAGAACCAAAACTAAGCAAGAACATTCGGGGTTTGTGGCCTAGTTTGGTTTTGCAGTGTAGATGGATGATGAAATTCCGCACAATGAATTCATTTTTAGTGTCTGACAGAATACTTTGCGTACTGACACGGGAAACTAGCTATTTTCTTAAAAATGATTAATCCTCTTGTGAATAAGTTTTCTTGAAAGTGAGTTTAGATATTATGAAAAATCTATATTTTATAAGCAAGCATTATACAATATGTAATAGAAGAAGAAAAAAAAGTGAAAGAAGGGAAAGGGAATGCAGATGGGGATGAGGAAAATGGAAGAACACAAGGAAGAATCACACAAGGAAGAGTATGGTCTGAAGGGTCAAGCCAAATTTGTTCAGTTCAGTTGATTATAAGTGTTGGTGTTGGTCAGTAGTTTGTTGTCCAGTGTATCCATCATAAGTTTTGGGGGACTTGTTAGACTTTCTCTTCAACACAACAATCCATGTGACCACTTCCAAGAATAAGGCAACTGCCCCCAGAGCAATAAGCACTCCAATGTAAGCTCTTTTCCATTTCTCATCAGAATGCAAGATGCCAAAGCCCCTGAAAATGTTTATGATTCCCAAGATAACCACACCGTATCCAATGCTGTGGTGATACATGTTCCATATGTACCTATACTTGTGAGTCTTTATTGGCCTCAGGAACAATGCGAAAACCTGTAAATTCCACACAGATAACCTTGTCAAACTTCATCTTTATTGGATTAAGAGGAGCCTCAAAATCAAACGATGATTTGTGTTGAATAACAGTATAAAACTATGAGTGTATATATACAGGACTATAATTGAAAAATGTTGGCGACATGTTTTTACCTGTAGAGTGGCAAAGCAAAAGAGGGTAATTCCAATATTGCGATGCACACTGTATTGAATCCCTGGTGATTCGCTTCCAAGTTTCATACCAGTTCCCCACCCAGCAACACCAATGGCATAAGCAGAGACCTGACAACCAACATGAAGATAGAACCATGCTGGATCTGCAGATGGAAAAGTCCTCATATACCTTGCTATGATCACCCCAAGGGGAAACAACACACCCCAACTCACAGCATTTAGAATTCCATGAATCTGCCATTCAAGAAAATCACATGTACTTCAAAACATAACAATTCAAGATCAATCGAATAATATCGCTAAATCCATGAACATGAATTCTATCCAACAAAGCTAATGTTCTTTCCCTGAAAAGTTCTCAATTCATCCAATAACTTATATCCGACATCAACAAAACAATTTCTTCAACAACCATAAAAGTCAACCAACAAACCCCTCCTGAACTGAAAATGCAAACAAGTCAAACAAAATAAGACCAAAACAATTCCTTCTTTTCCGAAAATCTCAGAACAAAAAAAACAAAACCCAAAACTCATACTCGTCTTCAACCAAACAAGAAAATTAACACAAAAAAACACCCACCTTCCGAAATCATGTATACAAATTCAATAAAAAAAAAATCCTTTTTTTCCCCTGAAATATCACAAATCAACAAAAATACTAAAAAAATCCTTCTTTTTTTTTCTGAAATCTGACAAACCAATAAAAAAGCAAAACCATTACTGTTCTTCAACAAGTCCACAAAACTAACCCCTCCTCTCCCACAAAACAAAACATCCACGTTTTTAAACGAAAGAAAAACACCCATTTCTCCAGGACAAACTAAGACGCGGTTCTTATTCTCCCATCACAATGAGAATTTTGCGAGGAATGATAACCAACCCCGTAATAAAAATCTGCCACAACACTGGCACAACACCACCACCAGGACCAAAAAAATCACACCCAACTTTTTTCTTTTCTAAAAAGATTCACTTTTTTAAAAAAAAAAAAACACACGCACAAAAAAAACTCACATTTTTCTTCTTGGTGACAGGGTCGACGACAGTGGGAACATTACTCTGATCCCCATTGAAGCTAAGAGTCCCCTTGGAATTCAAATTGGCGGGTTTTAAGTCATGGTTGGAGATCATCCCAGCGGTAACGGAGGGCCCCACCTGCCACACGTGGTTGACACTCTCCCCTTTCTCCGGAACCTTAACTTTCGCAAAGATCCTAATCACCCCTCCAACATCTTCGCCCCTCATATCCCACACGTCGAACGACAGCTTCCCAGGAACAATGGCGCTGTAAGACTTCAAGTCAAACGTCTTCACCGTCACTGCGCCGCCTTCGCCGCCCTTGAACGCCGCCAGCACCTGCGCCCCCACCATGCCAACCCCAGTGGGGTTGATCCCCCAGGCGACCCAGCCGCCGCTGCTCGGTGGCGCCGCCTGGAAGGCCACCGAGAGTGAGGCGTTGGCTTGGTTGTGGGTCCAGTGGAGGAAGGAATCCAGCACGGGGAGGTCGAGGCAGTTGGCGTAAAGGTTGTTGGCGGAGTCAGTTAGCTTCTGCGTGGTGCAAGTGAGGGCGGAGGAGGGCGTGGCGGCGCAGAGCGCGAGGAGGAAGAAGATGAGGAATTGAGGGGCCGAAGGAGAAGGTGGTGACGACATTGGCGATGGTGGAGATGAGAGAAGAAAGAAGGAGAGTGGGTTTTTAGAGGGATAAAGAGAGTAAAGACAAGTAGGTTTTGATTTGTTTGGTGAAGGAGATGAGTTGGTGAAGTTAAGAATATGAGGTCGGAAATTAATGCAAAGCGAAGAACACGGAATTCTGAAACTGTTTTATGCGAAACAATGTATTAATAGGAAGAAGAAGGCAACAGAACAATCAAGGTCCATCATCTATCATGTTTATCCTTCTCCCTCTATTACAAATAATATTATTCGATTAATATATTTTTTAGACTCATCTTAATTATTTTTATCAATTATATTTTTTTAACATTTTAAACTTTAATCAATTAATATATATTTATTGTGTTTTAAAATAAATAAATAAAATAAACGGAATCTTCGAGAGGGTGTAATTAATATGATTTTTTAAATTTAAATTTCAATCAATGCGAAATAAAGAACGTAGTTATATTCTGTCATTAAACACGATTTATATCAATCTTGTCAAAATGGAATGATTTAAATTTAAGACATTTTATATCCATATTTATCGAGAACTATTAGAATAAAGGATGATGATACGATTTTCCTTTTTAAGATTTATTTTTATCTCCTAAGAAAAATTGTCATACGCCTTTAATTATGACGTGCATAATATTGATATAGGAATCATAATAATTAATTACATAAATTTAAATTTCTTCTCTATAAAATAATTATATATTTGTTTCAAAACCGACATGTCAAATTGGTTAGTAATTAAAATAATTAAATTTATACCTATCTCTAATTTAACGAAATTATTTTTTAGTTAATTAACAAAAACAATCTCAATCTTTTTTTTTTTTATTTAATTATTTGAACCCTACTAATTTTCTAATGTATATCCAAACATTAAAATAGAAATTATTTAATAATATTATATATATATATATATACGACAAAAAAGCTATTACTAAATGTGTTAAAATTAGTCAATACATTTATTACATGGTATTTATAGTTTCGACCGATTAGGTAATTTTCTAAATATAGTAAAAATCTTTAATATTTTTTAGCAAAAATAATCTTAGAAAATTTTGCAGACAAACTAGCAGATATAGAAATTAAACAGGACAGCTTTGGAAAACACAAAACATTGATAATGTTATTCCATTTTATCCTAAATTTTAATATAAATAATTGTTAATATCTTTAAGTCACTAATAAAATATCCTAATATTTATAGTTTTTTGGTAGACCTGATTAATTTGAATAATGATTTCTTGTGGACTGAAATCTTAAATGGAATGAATGGTGATATTTAGTTATTTTCCAAATATACTTGATGCAAGAGGCACTAGTGATGGTGTGGAAGTGGAATGAACATGTTGAAATAATGATAGTGTACATGTTAAGCTTCATGAGGAGTGTTTGTTATGCATGAGCACAATAAGGGACCATGTTTACCCATCAGATTCTAACCATTAATAAAAAAAATTATTAATCATATTTTTCTCTTTATTATTATTTTTTTTTTATTCTCATCATTCATCTAAAATTATATAAATGAATATCCCTACTCAAATAATAAAAATAAAAATAAAAATAAAGAGTTGATTTTAAAAATTTTGGTTAGATTTTATAATATTAGAGAAAAATTTTCATTGACTAAAGTTAGAATCTTATGATGTTGAAGTTTATTTTAATAAATTTGTTAAATTTATAGAATAATCTATTATCAAATTTTTATTAAACCAATTAAATATAGGTTTCTATTCAAATTAAAATATTTTAATATAAAAAAAATATTAAAAATCTTATATTGATTAAAAAAATTTATATTAATATATATAAATTAAATATAAATTTTGTTTTATTAAATTGATTTTGAAAATAATTAAATATCATAATATATTTTATATAATATTAAAGTTTAATAATTTAATAATTATTTGGTTTAATTTTAAATAAAAAACTAAAACCTAAACAAAAATAGAAAAGTTCTTAAGCAAGTTAACCCATTCTAGAATTGGGCTAGAAGAGTTTTGTAAAAACAATAAAAAACAAAAACTGAGGAGACATGAGCAATGTGTGTAAGTCTAACAGATGACTACGATCCAATGTACTTACCTAATTGTTGGTCAACAACTCTTCCGTCGACCTTGGAAGATCACTGAACATTTTTTTTACTTATGGATAGTACTGTTATTGTTATTTTGTTATTATTCACCAATAAAAAATATTTTAAATTTAAGATTTAAATTTGTTTCTTAAATTTGAATAATTTTAACTTCAGTGATAAATGAAGTTGTTAAATAATTTTATCGGCTTTTAATGTATAGAAATTATTTTCAGTGTCAAATTATTTAAAAGGGTCACTTTAATTTAATATTATATTCTTGAATCAAATCATGCTTAGAAATATAATTTCATTATGTAAAAATTATGTTTTTATATACGATTTTATATATATTTTTCTTTAATACATGGAAAGTACGATTTTCTTTTAAAAGACATAAAAAAAGTTATATATAATAGTATTACTTCATTTTATTATTAATTTTTTATTTTTAAAAATTGAAAAAATCGTATATAATAACATAATTTTATTTTATTATTATTTAAAAAAAAATTGAAGAAGTCATGGAAACACGACTTCAAATTCATTTTATGTGGCCATACAAGCAGGTGAATGAGATGACGGTGACAGAAAATGAAACAGAAATTAGAAACAGATACAAGGAATTGCCAAGAGGTAATCTCCAACTGTTGATCTCTTTACATTAATAATATGGACACAATTGAAAGCGGCAGAAATTTGTGAAATGTCAGTAGAGTTGAACTCAGCAACTGTATCAGCCGGAAAATCCAATTCAATGAAAAACCCATCATCTGATTCACCTGCTTCATTGATCCCAAGACAGAGTAAAAATTTCAATAATATTGGACTTCACCAAACCATTAGAAAAAAGAATATGTGCATATGCTAACGTAGCATGGCCGCAAAGTTCAACCTAGGAAGATAAGAAACGAAGGTGATGCATGATTTCTTTAATTTTTTTTTAAATAATAATAAAATAAAATCGTATTATTATATATGACTTTTTTAATTTTTAAAAATAAAAAATTAATAACAAAATACGTTTTTTAAAAAATGAAGTGGTGTTTTACAATTTTAGTATATTAAAAATATATATATATATATATATATATATATAAAGTCGTGCATGGAAGCACGACTTTTACATAATAAAATCGTGGTTTAGAACATGACTTGACTCAAGATCATAATATTTAGTTAAAGTGACCTTTTTAAATAATTTGACACGAAAAATAACTCCTATACATAAAAAAAAGCCATTTAATTTGAATTGGTTAAAAAAATAAGTTACTTCAAATTATAAAATATATAATTTTTTGTCCAACTGATTTAACTTATAAATTAAATACACTTAGGTTAGACACTTATTTTATTAAAAAACATTTTTTTATTGTAATATTACTTTATTAAATATGTTTTAGAATTTATGTTTTTTTCGATATATGATTTTTTTTAGGTGAATTGTGTTTGTAAACTATAACATTTGGTATATCAATTAATAACGTCAAACTAGTTATAAGAAATTAAAAATATAATTTATTAAATTAAATTATATGTGATTTCTCCATCATTATTTGATGGTAAAGACAAAAAAAAATTAATAAAATTATAAATATTATTTTATCAGTTTTCACTTATCTAAATTTGAATGTATTATTCTATCTAAATAATTTTTCATCCTTTTATAAATTATTATTTATACCATATTGAAGTCAAAAGTTTTGCATTTTTAAATAAAAGATTAAAAATATATAAGTTTGTTTAGAGGAACTAAATCACACTTTTAAAACTTCAAAGGGATTAAACATATTTTACTTTTTGTGTAATAATATTTTGATTACACTAATTTAAAAATTATAATAGATACATAATAGTATATAATTTAATGAAACTTAATTTTCAATTTCCAAATATGTTATGTTTGAAATTATTGATAAAATTCTTTTTATGAAAAAGTATTCTTCTGCATATATATATATATATATATATATATATATATATATATATTATTGTAAAAGTATTGGAGTCTACTCAACTCAAAATAACGATTTAACCATATATGCTTCTTCTTATTATTATTATTAAAAGCTAACACTAAATGAGCAAATAAACTAAAAAGTGTATAAAAATTTGGAAAAATATGTTTTAGATTTAAAGTAGTATTAAAAATATCCAAGAAATCAAGTTACGTTGAAAATCTTCTTTTGATTGTGATTTTTTTACAACATTTTATCTCTTAGGTATACTTTTTTATTGTCTCACATGTATTAGTCTTTTAAAAAAATATATTAATTATCCTCCAACACATTTAATATTAATGAGATAGTACCAACTTTCGATTTATTAAAAAAACAATTAATAATAGATGTAATCAATTACTTAATTGTTGTAATCGATTAAATTATTATTATTTAACTTGTGAATTTTCTAAAAAAATATATCTTAATATTATTATTAATTTTTAATTTATTTTATTTATAATTATTTTAAAAAATAGATATTTAACTATTATATTTAATATATATATCATATAATAATTTCATTTCATATATAAATATTATTTTATTATAATAACAAATTTTATATTTTTAATAAAATATTTGAGTTTAATTTTAAATTTTATAAAAAAAATTATATATTAAAATATATATATATATATATATATAAATCATATTTATAATATAATATTTATTTTTCTTTTTCAATAGACATTATAATTTAATAATATATAAATTATATTTTTATTTAAATATTTGTTATATTCAAACTCGTTAATAATATTTATTTAAATTTTTAAATATATATATCTAAATAATATAATTAATTATTTATTTTTATATACAAATATTAGTAAAAATTTTAATTTAATTTTTTTATGAAAAAAAAATCCTGCAACGTTTAAAGTCAAAATTGGAATCAAACTTTAAGATGAACAGTAAATGATTTATTTCAATAAATAAAAATTACACAGGTTTAATTATGTATTCTTTTTAAAAATAATATTATTTCTAAAAAATTTCTTCAGTAACGCATAATATTTTTTAAAATAAATTATACAAAATGGAATGCATAGTAAAGACACATTCCATTGAACGAAAATGCATTTTAATTTTGTATATTGCTTAACCGAAACCCATTTTGGTAAAGAATACTTCTGTGAATATAGAAGTAATTAGCTAACAGTGAATAAGGGTGTGCAAATAATAAAGGCCTCTGTCACCAAAGGCCCGTATTTAAGGTGGGTCCAATACCACAATCAAGCCTGGTCCAATGAGTTTTGAAGGTTCATTTAGTTTTCGAATCATAAGGGTGCACCATATTTAAGTTGGGTCCAATACCACCGAATCATTACTCGTTCATATATATTGCACTTTAAAACCCTAATTACATTACCTCCGCTGTATTCACCAACATTTCTCAGCCCAGTTCTTAGTAGAGCACCAGAACAAGCGGGTATGCGACACTCTTGTTTCTTTACATTATATTAGGTTTTGATTGTGTTCTACTATAATTTTATTTTTTCCGATGTTGTTGTGTGAAGCCATTTTTGTTTGAACTAAATTTATGTACACAAAGATTTGTTTTTTGCTTAATTAACAGTCTGTTTTAGAGAAATACTGACATGGGTTGAAGCCAATGTAACTATTGGCGTAATATCCAACATTGGTTTTGGAATCGTAGCTTTTTTTATTTTGTGTGTTTTCTATTGTTTAATTTGTATAAAAACCGCGTGGTTTAGCCAAAGTTGGAATCAGATTTGAGGTATTTATTTAGTTTAATTGCTGACTTTGGACTTTGTTCTAGCTTTTCTGATATTGCTGTGCCTTGTAATGCCCAAATGTATAGGTTTTGTTTGTATTGCTATCATTAATAAGTTTTCTGTTAGTTTTGAATGTCTCTCTTTGTTTTGCTAAGTTAGTGTGGATGTTAAATTAGCTTGATTTGTATTTATTAGAGAGAAGATGGCTGTTCCCCTACTAAGCAAGAAAGTTGTGAAGAAGCGTGTCAAGAAGTTTAAGAGGCCCCAAAGTGACCGCAAAATTTCTGTGAAGGTATGTATGTAGGATTAGTTTGCGTGTAAATTAGTTTCCTGGAGATTTTCTGTGTGTTTTTTATAATTGCAAAGGGTATGCTTCTTAAATGTTTAAATATTAGAGGATTGAACCTTGGAAGATTTCCGGAGTAAGCTTAGATTTTTCCAGTTTGTTATCCTCAATACTTTTCCATTAACATAATTTAATTGCCAGTTCCATACTATGATTGTTTCGTTTCCTATGTAATTTATTTACAGTTTTCTGTATTCAATCAAATTTTGATCTAATCTAGTTTCTACTTTATAACCAATCATATATTCAATGAGTTTGATTCTGTCCGATAAACTGGTAAGGCTGAACTCATAGCATACTGGTGGAAAATTATATATATCTTTCCCTGTTTATCTGTGCTTTACATCTAGCATGTGGAGTGGTAATTCTTTGCTTCAGTTTCCTATAGCTTTCAAGGAAACAGAGTCATGTCATCTTCATTATATGCTTTGTTGTGATTTATATTTCAGCTGTTATGTTGTATACGTGGTCAATAATTTTGAGCATCATTGGTTCCACGGATTTATAACATGTAGACCACATTCCTTTTGTTGTTGTATGCAGCCAAGCTGGCGTAGACCAAAGGGTATTGATTCGCGTGTCAGGAGAAAGTTCAAAGGATGTGTTTTGATGCCAAACATTGGTTATGGTTCAGACAAGAAGACCCGTCACTATCTGCCTAATGGATTCAAGAAGTTTGTTGTCCACAATGTCAAGGATCTGGAACTTCTGATGATGCACAACAGGTAGTACTGGTTTTAGTTTGCATTGCATGTAAAGTTTTCTGATACATTATGTTCCTGACTTTGTTATTATGCTTGATGAAACATCAGGACATATTGTGCTGAGATAGCACACAATGTGTCAACCAGGAAAAGAAAGGAGATTGTAGAACGTGCTGCACAGTTGGATGTTGTTGTTACCAACAAATTAGCCAGGTTGCGCAGCCAAGAAGATGAGTGATTGGCTGAAAATCTTTTCAAAGTTATTGTGTTATGTTATCTTTGTTTCGGATCTAGAGATTTTCAGTGTTTGATTAGTTGAGTTATAACTTGTTTGACTCCTCCTTATTAGTAGTCATTTTATGCCATATTCCGTTGTTTTTTTTTTTTATGAAACGCATTGTGCACTTTTTGCATATGAAGCTGCATGAATTGGATGCACCTTTTTCTAGATTTATTTTGAATGATATTATGTTACAAATGAGTTGTAGCTCTAAGATTTTTTCTTTTAATTTTGAACTTTTTAATATATTTTAACTGATAGTATAACCTAGAGAATGATTTTTGTCTTCACCTTGTAAAAGACTAGCTTCATGATAGGTGTAATTCCTTGCAAGTAGTTGGGAATTTGTAGGATTGAAGGTATGTCTGGTTGTGATTCAAACATTCTTGTAAATTACATACCATATAAGTTTAAAAAGTTTTAACTATATTTTTAAAAACTTTAAAAATATGAAACAAGCAAAAGTAGTCTTGAAGGAATAAAATTGTACAAATATAAATTGTAATGTTATTATTTTCAATACACATATGCTTAAAATGTAGTCATTAGAAATATAATATTCCTTATATTTTATCTAATATTTCAGATACTTTTCAATATGTCAATCACTTATTCTCGGATAGTTTGGAAAAGTTAAACATTTTTCTATTCATTCTTACACATTTTCTATAACTTCTTAATCAAGAGTTGATTGTTATTAAGATATTCCAAATTAGCAAGTTGACTTCAATAACATTTGAGCCATATTTGATGTGTACACTGTGCTAAGTGATCTAACACAAAATGGTACATTTGATACAGATACTCGTGTTTGATAAACTAGATAACTTCATAACCTTGAATACTATTTGATACAAACCATTTGATAGAGATACTCGTGTTTGATACAAATTTATAAAACACTATTTGATACAAATTTATAAAGAGGTTTGCTTATTATTCGAATGTCTCTCCACTTAAATTATTAATAACTTAAAATTTAATCTTATTTATTAGCATAAAACGTAGAAATATAATATTGAACTTAATCATTAGAGAAGTCTTATATTTATTTAAATTAATTTAACATTTAAAAATAATTTACATGAAAATTTGACAAAACATATTTTCATGTCTGAGTAATTTTTGAATTATATAATATTCTAGCAATTTAGATTTTAAGGAAAGAATCATAACTCAAAACAAACATTCCACGAGTGTGCGTTTATATCTCTAAAAACTATAATAAAAAAGTATTTTTCAATTATCATGAATTAAATATAATTCTAACTATCAATTAAATACTTAAATGAATAATTAAGATGGGATTATTCTAATTTAAATAATGATATTAAACTGGAGTATTTGATATTTAATATTATTAAAAATTCAAGATAATTTTTTTTTTTACCTAAAATAGTTATTTTTCTCAAATATAATTATGTTTTTATAAAAAAAATAGACGTTGCATAAGTCAAAATATATATGATTAAATAATATAATTGATAGTAATTTTTTTTCTTATTTATAAAATATTTCAATAAAAAAAGTCATTTCTCAAAATTTAAACCAATTTGTACATTTATGATAATTTGATGTTGTATTAATAATATACCAAAGAAATTTTAACCTATGATATGTCAATAAAATACCTAAATTTTGATTACCATAAAAGTCTGATTACTTAAAAGATCTTAGATATAAACACAAATTAAAGTAAGATGAATCCAGAAATTAAGTGAGACTTATATATTAACTTAGGATGATTATTTTTACTTAAGTTGTTAGTTTATTACGTTATGTATTTGATTTATTAGGCTAAGGAATATGATTAAGACCGTTTTAAGTATATTATGACTCAAGAGCATCAAGTATAGATTTATCAAAATGCTATAAATAGTTTAAGAGACTAAGGTATGTATTTTGTATTTTTCCAACTTCAATTTAACTAAATCATCTTGTTGTCAAGAGAGAACAAACAACAAAGCTTTACATGGATGAATTAACTTAAAATATACATTTAGGATGAACAAAATTACTTTTAAAAAATTAAAAATTTTTCATCCTTTGTAGAATTTTGATTCAACTTGTCAACCCACACATTTTTGTTTTTGTCATCTACCTGCATTTCATTTTCATTCTTTTTTATCTCTCTTTCCTTTGGTTTAACATCTTCGTCTTTACTTTTTGGAAAAAATATCCCATGAACAAATGATTCTACATCATGTTTTGAAAATCCTATTGAATCCTTGATTTCATTCTGAGGAATATATGGTGGACGTGAAATTTCTAAAATTGTGTCCCACTTCACGCCTTTAAAGAAACTATGGTTCTTGATCTCATCCACCTCTATCCTAACATTAGGATCCTTTTCAAGCAACTTTTTAATCAAATCCCTCAATTGTGTTGTTTCACCTGACAAATCAGGTTCCTTAGTTATGATACGATGAAATGTTTCTTTTCTATTCACACCTTTAAATGGTGTCAACCCATAAAGCATCTCATACAAAACAACACCCAAAGACCACCAATCAACTCCAAATTCGTGTCCTTGTCCTAATATGACCTCAGGTGCCACATAATCTTCTGTTCCCACAAATGAGTTCGACTTTTCCACTGAGTCTGACATGCTACGACGAGTTGGGATCATATCAAGTTGATTCGAAATATTTGACTCATACAATGATATCCCTGAACTACAATAACAATTAAATCTTGATAATCGTCGCTTCCTTTTATCCTTATTTAATGACGAGTCAGAACCAGGTGACGAGTTGGAACTTGATGGATTTGATTTCAGATTTAACTTCTTAGAAAGGTCGAAATCCACTAACATTATATGACCTGATTCTTGGATCATAATATTCTCAGGTTTTAAATCTCTATACACTACTCCAAAATTGTGCAAATACTCCAATACTAGAACCAATTCTACAGCGTAAAACCTTTACAAAATAGAAAGAACAAAAATTATCATATTACTTTAATAATTAAAATTTAACTAGGAATGAATGAAAACAAAAAATAAATACAAACCTAGTAGATTATATAATCATGATAAAAGGAAAAACAGAAAGAGAAATTGAAAAACTAAAAATGGAAAAAGATCAGGGTGGTACCTTATGGTTTCTTCAGAGAAGGTCTTCTCCGGTTGCTTCTTTCTGAGCGAATGCAGGTTTCCGCCGTGGCAGAAATCGATGGCGAAGCCGGTGAGTTCCTCGGTGTCGATTGCGCCTCGGAACTTGGGCAATAGCGGGTGATCCAAACGACGTAGTATGTGCCTCTCGAACGACACCCTCTTGCATCCTCCCTCGTTCCTGTTCTTCTTCCTCAGCAGCGCCTTCGACACCACCTTCAGCGCTATCCACTCCTCGCTCCCCGCGCCGTGCACCCGCGCCAGGAACACCACGCCCTTCGCGCCGCGTCCCACCGCCGACACCACCTTCAGGTTCCGGAAGTCCAGCGTCTCCCCGCGCCGCCCCCGCCCCCGCTCTCCGATGTCGCTGCCGCTGCCGCTGTCGCTTTCGCCGCCGTACATCGCTGAGCGGACACCGCGAGAGAACTCACCCCCAACGGTGTCTCTCGGGCGACTCGGCTCCCTCTGATTGTTTTCTTCTTTGGAGAGGATTTTATAGGGTGCGGTTCTATCTTGTTTTCGAGAGGACGTGGCGATATTTAATTGGCGGGTTGGGTGTTAAACGGGTTTGTTCGCTAGGGTTGACCCGATGAGACAACTCTAGAAGGTTGTGATTACGCATAATCTAAAAGGAACGTTCAAAGTTCAACACCGGAGCGAGGAGGCTATATTAAGAAAATGGTTTTCCCAAACAGGGAAATGTGAGAGGAAAATGCAATAATCTAATTTGTAAGTTAATTAAATTAGTAATTAGTTGATTTATGATTTTTCTTTAATCTTTAATAATCTAATTCATCTTATTGTGTATATGTGTATGAATTTGATTAAAGTAAGATATATATTTAAATGAATTTTTAATATATATTAAAATTTTTAATTTAATCTTAATAATAATTAATTAAAAATTTTGATATCAAAAACTTCGTTAACATAATATATATATATATATATATATATATATGAAAAATCTAATATTACAGAAAATATGGTTGATTAATTTTAAAATTGAAGATTCAAAATAAAAATGATGATTTAACCTTTCATTTGATTTTATTTATGTTTAATAATAAAATAATAATAGATATTTTGTTGTTTGTTGGTGTAAAATATAAGAAAGAACATTGACTGAGGAGAATGGTTTGACCCACGAGCATACACAGACCACACCACATCTATCGTCCCAGCGTGTGGATAAGCCACTCCAACTCAAACAAACAAAACTCCAAAACTCAAACTAATCATGGTCGTTTCTTTGCATTTTCCTCTCTCCAATTTCAAACACCACACAGAGATACATACTTAGCCTTTGCATTTTCAAAGCCACGATACCATGTCCGTCGAGGCAAGACGGCTTGCCGTTTTGTGCGCCCATCTCAATCCCACCCGGTTACCTCCGGATCCTCCCGCTCCACTTCTTTCGGGTTCGGTCTGTGCCGCTGATTCCGACGCCGAAAGCCGCTCTCTCCAAAACGATTGCGTTTTCTGCAAGATTATTCGTGGCCAATCTCCAGCTTTAAAGGTACACACTGTTTTTATTTTTGGAAACTGTGGTCAACGATTAGTGTTTGGGAATAAACCCTCATTAAAAGACTTTCAGAATCTACGGAGTTAATGACATCAATTTCTTCCCCGAATGATAATGTTCGTGGGATTGCAATCCAAACTTCAAAGCTACTAATTCCTTGCACTGATTATTATTAATCTTAAAAAGCTGGAGCACGGGTCGTATGATTCATGTACTATGAGTTTTCCAACTTCATTAGTGTGGTGATTTTTTTTTTTTTTTTGACACGTTTTATAAATGATTCTGCATTTTCTAAAGCTGCTAAATCAATTGCCTCAGTGAATTACTTGTGTGTTGGTTAAACATACATGAGCAGCACTAAATATGTTTACTGGCTTATGTTGTTGTCAAAACATGAATAAATAGATTTTGGTAAGAGCACCATGTTGCTGAAAAAATGAAAAGTAATAGCTAAGCCTGATAGTGCAAGCTTTATATGTGCTAAGAAATCATAAATGCCTTAATCGATGGAATGAAATATTTTGTTTAGAAATTGGAAACATGGACCATTTTGTGTTTATCTAGTAGGGGTTATGGTAATTTTTCAAATTTTGTTGATTGGAGTTTGATATTGAAGCTATGCTAATCAGAGAGCGAGAGAGAAATAGGGAGAGGGAGAGTATTATTGAATTGGAATAATTGAAACCTTGTTTCAAGAACCTGTAAATTTTACCACTATTGAAAAGTATTTTTTAGATGGAACTAACCTCTAGGTTCAGATTCTGGAAGTAACCTCTTGCAAATGCAAGCTAAGGTCGCAAACTACTGACGTGTACAATGGTTTAACCCTTCCGTGGATCTTGTGCATAGTGATAGCATTATTGGACTAGGTTTCCTTAGCTTTTACTGCTTTAATGTTTACATAAGGAACTATTTGAAATTGTGAATTTTACTATTTGTAGTTCTTCCAAACATGTTTATTTTAAATTTTGAGTCCACGTACTTATTTGTCGTTACACTTTTCTTATGATTAATATTCTCTTCAACCATGTTTTCTCATAACTTTGACCCTACTTTTCTGAATATTTTGTCAAACCAACAGCTTTATGAAGATGACATGTGCCTATGCATACTGGATACAAGTCCTCTGAGTCATGGGTAAGGTATCATATGTCTCAAGGTGCAATTCCATATAGGTATATTGTAAGGCTTTGTGTTTTGTTATTTCACTATTTTATGAACATATATACATATGTTACAAATGGACTAAATAAGAATCATGTGTTTTGAGTTTTATATCCGATTTGTGATTGCTTCTATTAGTTAATATTTGATGTCTTTAGTTTTTCCCCCTTACATTTCCTTTATGTCACAATGAATTTGAAGCCATTCTGGTGCACTAACTAAGTGAACATGAAAACTACTTAGTCTGGTAAGCCTATCTATAATAATACATTAAGCAAAATAATATCCCAAAACAAATTGTGCTATCGTTATAGATTTGCTGGAAATTTCAATAGTTTCCCCTCTAATGTTAGCATTCCAAAAATGATAGCACATGGTAAAATACACACACACTCTCAACATGTCAACACCCACCAACTAACTACAAGAAACAACAAAATATAATGTTTCTTGTATTTAAAGATCTAGTACAACCCAAGATAATTTCCAAAAGTAATCTCATACTGATGCAGTGTCAGATCCCCCTAGAAAACATGAGACCTACCCAAAGTTAATGGGGAGAACTACAACTCCTACTAACCTTGTACTCAACTATCATGTAATCTGATTAAAAAGAAATAAGAGGTCAGTCATTGAGATTCACAGAGGGAATCATAATAACCAAAGTTATTGGAAAAGGAAACAAAGCAAGGTACTGGTGGTTCCTTTTAGGGATTAAGAAACTTCTAGAGCAATGAACGTGAACAATGTAAACAAAATAAATAAAATATATAAATGTATAAGAAGTTAGAGAATATATAATTTAAGAATTGTAAAGATTTTTCTTTTATTAAACAATCAAATAATATGTAACGGTGAGGATGAAATATAACC
The DNA here is from genome assembly GCA_016859785.1 of Macrotyloma uniflorum. NCBI lineage: Eukaryota > Viridiplantae > Streptophyta > Magnoliopsida > Fabales > Fabaceae > Macrotyloma > Macrotyloma uniflorum. The sequence continues at coordinate 1,376,955 of BDMB01000025.1, forward strand.
ATTTTCCAAATAGTGAAGTTGTAGGTTTTTCTAATATTGCACTGTTTACACTTGTGATAACCAAATTTGGAAGTTTTCGTCTTGTTGATGGCCATATACTGCTATGGCGATCATTCCCTTAGGGCGATATCGTCTAATGGATAATTCTTTACTCCCTCAATCACATTATATGATCTCATCCATGGGGCAGAGCTTCGTCTCATTGATAAACCTTTCTGTATACAAGAGGATTCATCAATGAATAGCTCTTAACTCTTGGAAATCGGAATAAAATATTTGTATGCATAACTAGATGTACTTAGGCCGTTATCTCCAATAATGGCTATGGGGTTCTAACATTGGACCCCCATAATTTTGTAAATATTAATATCTACTTGTATTATACCAAATGAATAACATGAGATCAAGTTAACCACAAATAGATAGATACATCTAGTTTTGCACAATTCCCTTTGTTTCCAACCTCAATTCTGCAAAAAACACTGGGGTTGCAATGACAACTTGGGTTGTTTCTATGAGGATAAAATGAGAGTATGAAGATTTGGAGGAAGAGAAACAAAGATTTAAGCATTAGATTAAGGGGGTACGTGACGAAGTATTGAATCATGAACAAAAATTTGAATAACAGAGTAGGGGTAGAGTTTTTGGCTGAGGGGAAGGAAGAAAAGAAAATGTGGTTAACTGCATAACAGGGAGCATGGGAAGAAAAGTAACAAATGGGAGGTTTATATTTTAAGTTAATTACAAAATTTCCATGCAGCCTTTTTTTTCTTCTGGTGATGCATTTCAAAAGAAAATATTCTTAGCAGGCAATTTAATTTGGAAGAAAAGTGAGAAGAAAATGATGTAAACTTTAGTATTTTTTAGAGGAATTCTGAAACAATGTCTTAATGCCATGGTTAAATATGATGAGTGTTGGATAATTTCTTAGTTTGTTATGGTTAAAAGTTTACAATCCAATTCTATTTACTTTTTCAACTATACTGGATGGTGTTGTTTGTTTATCTACTTCTCACTTTTACGTTGTGTTTTCTAGGCACTCCCTCATTATTCCAAAATCTCATTTTCCTTCACTGGATGCTACTCCTCCATCGGTAAGTAATTTTCAATAGGTACAAGAAGATTGAATTTATTAATTTGTAACTTCTTTACTGACATTACACTATAATTTTAAGTCGATAATGAATCCTTTCTCCACAAGGAAAGAGTCCTTTTATGAAGATTCTTGTGATAGATTTTAGCGGTGTTATCAATAATGAAATTAAGTATATTCATTATTTTTAAAGTTAAGGAATAGCATGCATGTGTGCTGATATCTCTACTTAATCAGTGAAAATGACTTGTTTAAGTCTTAATCCTAATCCTAGGGCAGTGACTGTGAAAAGTGAGGGGATTTCTTTTGAAATGATTGTGAACCTTGTGGTACTTTGAAATCTGCATCAATACGAGCTTCTTCACTTCTCTCTTATGTCTCATTTTAAATACAAGATCCTAGTTATGAGACAGAAAAAGCATAAATAGGGAATGATGGTGAGAGATGAACAAATAAACCAAATAACGGAGGCTCATATCTTATTGCTTTATGAGTGTTTCAGCATTTTTCTTTTCATTTTCCTCAAGCTCGAAAACTCTGCTAAATTTGTTGCTCTGTTGAGTGCAATAGTAGGACAATGGTCCTGTTTATTTACCCAAAAATGCTCCACACTACAAATATGAATTTATTCCATCCCTGTCTTGAAACTTGATTTGTTATGTTTTGATAGGTTTTCTCTGTCTAGTTATTAAGTTAAAGGTGTGGGTCCTTATTGATTTATTTCATTTTTGTCAAACATGTAGCAGTGCTCTTATTTACCTAGCCTGATTGGCTATGATACAGGTGGTAGCTGCAATGTGTTCAAAAGTTCCCTTCATTAGCAATGCAATCATGAAGGCTACTGGCTGCAGTATGTACTTCAAAAAATTGTACATTTATCTGAACTATGCTATGATTTGTTCTCTTATATGGCATAGATTGAAAAACTTCAATTGAAAACCCTGCTGGTAGATATTGTATGATTACGTTGCTATGGCTTTTATAGCAACTGTGTGGAAAAATTATTAATGTGATAATGTGGTTCTATGAATCTTTAGTAGTTTACCCATTTTCAGTGAAGGATATCAAACTTTTGTTATTGTTGTTTGTTTGGAGAGAAATATTATTACCCTGAATGTTATTTTCATATCAGATCAGTTTATTATCTACTCTTGATACTTATATATAACATTATATCTCACGCCATGTAGTTTCATAAGATGATTTGAATTCCTGCAGGTGCATTCAACCTGTTGGTCAACAATGGGGCAGCTGCTGGCCAAGTAATATATCATGTAAGATTTTAGATCTTCTATGATGTCACTTGCTCTTTTATGGAATCATACACTTACTTGGGTCTGCAAGTTTTGAAATGTGGCTTATTTTGCTATAAAACGTGCTTTTCAGACACATATTCACATAATTCCCCGTAAAGCGTACGATTGTTTATGGGCTTCTGAGGTAATATTTCATTTCCTTTTCAAAGTTTGATACGAAATGCATATAACTAATCAATAATAAAATTCCTTGCTTTTAGAGTTTGCTAAGACGACGCGTTAATTTAGATGATGAGAAAGTTTCTCAGCTTGCAGCTCGTATTCAGAAGCATTTATTGCCAGCTGACATGTGCCAGGAAAACAAGAATGAAAATTTTTGTTCGAGTAAGAGTTAGTTGGATTATTCATCTGTTGTAACTTAAAGTTTATATTTTCATTTAGAGGAATGATGTATGCCCATAAAAATAATTTAATGTAACACTCAAGTTAAAAAATTGGGTAGTTGAGATTTTTTAACCGTTCTTTTAAACGGAACTAAAAAATTCTCAACTACTCAACTATTGAGGGTTATGTCAGATATTTTTTTGTACATGCATTATTTTTCTTCTATGTATGTGCCTATATGTACAGTCAAATTTTTTATTTATCGGTTATATATTTTTAAGAAGGATTTACTAGAAGAAGACTTTTCTATAATCTTTATGTTAATATTCTTAAGCTCAAATTTGTGATATCAAAGTCTCTAAACTCGTCCTTTTCTCTGCACAAACTGCAAGTATCAATCAACTTCACCCCCTTTGAACTAATTTTTTCATGTGTATATTTACGCAATTTACTCCAAATAAATGTGACGTGAAAACTTGTGTTATTCAACTGCCAATATGTAATTGAACCACATCACCTAAAATATGGAATTATGTAAAATTAAAGGTTGAAAAAATATTGTAAGTAAATTTTACATTTTTTTTACTACCCGGCATTGGTGGTGACAGAATTTTGTACATGCAAATTATTATTTGTAACATAGATAGGTCTTTTTGTAAGTGTGATAATATTAAGTAGTAAAGAGAAGAAAGAAGAATAAACCATAAAGTCAGTGCTTGCATCATCACTTGCTCTCTCTTAGAATTGTCTTTAAAGTAATAAAATTATATAAGTAATCTAAATTATTCAATATCTATTAATTTAGTTTATGGATTTATATATTTGAAGAATTTTTCTATACTTGAGGAACTATATAGCATTATTTCTAATACGTTTAAAATAATATATATATATATATATATATATATATATATATATAATTTCATTAGTTTAAGCATTATTTAAAGAAAATGATACTTCAAGTATCAAATTGATGAATTTTTCTCATTTTTTGGCAAAGCCATGGGTGACTAATCTCATGTTACAGCTACAAGGTACAAAGAAAAAAAAAATCTAGAAAACATTCGTTTTGGTCCTCAATTAATAAAAATTTCAATCAAGTCATTCAATTTTTAAAAACGTTACAGTGTGATTATTTTCTATTCAATTAGCTATAAAATAGTTAATAAACAAATATTGATGGTTTTAATGTACGCATAATATAATTTATAAAACTAACAACGCCAATGTCATAAGATAAAAATATTATATTGTTGTATTTTTAAAATTGAAACACTAGATTGAACTTTTATTTAATAGAAGATCAAATTAAACAAAATAAATAAATAATAGGATAAAAAAGTAGTTAAAAAAATTATAACATTGAATTATATTAAACACTATAAAGGAGAGATAAGAAATAGAACATTACATTACATTAACCTTTATTAATCTCAACATATGTTGGGAAAGGAAAAAAAATAAAATTAACGTCTCTCATGTTTGGAAACGTGTCTTCTAACGTTTAATTCATCTATGGATGAGTTTTTTCAAAGTTTTAAATTATGTAAATCACAGATGATATAAAGGGACACCCTTAAATTCTCCTACACCCATTATACACCAATTTTTTAAGATTATTTTGTTACTGAAAGTACTTTTTTTGACAAAAATTTTATTCAAAAAATGTTAAAAATATATTTTGAAGGTTGTTTACGGGGTGTTTTAAAAAATTTGGGTATATACATGTATCATCACCTTTATGCAAATTATAGGTCAATGTTTGTAGAAAAATTAAAAATTAGCATCCAATAGATAAACCAATTGTTATTTATAGCTCTCAAATTTATTAATGAGAAAAAGAAAGAGTATGCACTAGTGTAATATAATTTTTACTATCATGAAAATTTACTTCTCAACTAAATAAGTGATTTCGGCGACGAACAAGATGGGGTGATTACTTCACTTAGATTTGAATCACTATGGTTGGAGTGTCAATACATCCAAAGATTCATTATTCTATAATTTCTTTAAAAAAAAGTGTAAATAATAATTTTCTTAAGATAATAAGTTAGTTTCTAATACAGAAAATGTATGATATATAATCTATCGTATCCTGGACAAAAAATTTCTCAGATTTGGTTAATTCAAATACATAGTAAAAAAAATATCCTCATATCGAGGACTACATTTTTTTTGCAAGAACACTATACAGAAAGCTTGTTATATGTTTATCTGAAATCTTTTTATGAAGATTCACCGTACTTGTTTGTGTAATGCACAAGACCAATATGCTCATGTGACATCTCCTGTAATGAAATAAAAGCATAGGAGTGATTATGAACAACTGCAACAATAAAAAATAGATGAACATAGCTCAAGAATACTTACGCTTATTGAAGGTTGATTGTGTATCATAGACTAAACAATTCAGTTTTAGCAACTGTAAACGTAATTGGGGAAAAGGGTTTTAGTATTCCTGAATTGTTCAAAAGTAATAAAATGTATATATTCGAAATTTGATACACTATACATGTTTCAAACATATAAGGAGCTGAGCGGTGACAAGGTATTATTATTCTAAGGTGTCTTGAAAAAAATCATTGAATGTTTTATCTATCAGTTATCTTTCCTATACATGTATTAATTCTATTATACAGAGGACTACTAGCAGGAAGTAATTGAAGAGGATCAGAGGAAAGATTGAGAATCAGTATGAGTAAGAGAGATTGAAAGGATGGGGAGAATCAAAGGATTGATTAGTGTCAGAGTACACGCGCACACACAACCAAAGAGGATCCCAGAAAAGAGATAGAAAGCACTACCAGAATATGGATAGACCATCTGATTCCCCCAATAAGTGGATTTGATGATGCAAAATTCACTTTTCCAATCTAATTGATCAATAGGGGCCACAATAAGCATTAATACAAAAGATCCAGAACCTATACCGAGTAAACAAAAATTCCAGGCCATTCATCAACTCATTAGCCAAGATGCTTCATTCTTACATCATGAATCACAGAACATTCTGCAATTTACCTCAAAGCTTAATGAAATACTTAACTCCACAAGCATAGAATGAGCCATATACACAAGTGGAGATTCATAAATCATATATAATTTCAATTTCACCAGGCAAGAAAGATATAGGCTGTGATCTCAAACAGCACATTTAAAACACCCAATAAAAAGGAAAGGAGGGGCAGTAAAACCGCAGTGATCAAGCCGTTAGAGTCTCTGCAGTGCTGGTGTCATCTGATATTTCATGGCTGAGAATGTTAGTTGAGTACTAGTCCACACTCCATGCTGGACAAGTTGGACTCCGGCATTTCAGAGAATGAAGGATGCATCGAGTGCTGCAAACAGACGTTAAAATTAAGCAGTCCAGTGCCAAAAGCACCACAGCAAGATTGCCCACTAGCAAAAGTAAGAGAATCATCAATCTTACCACGAGTTGAGGGAGTTTAAATGTTGATTATTTTTTGTTGGCCACCCAGAAAAGTTTGACTCAAAATACTGCTCATCACATATATATGTTTGTTGAACAACATGCCTTCCCCCATAAAAATGGTTCCAATATTTATTTTCTGTACTAAAGTGGAAAAAGGCATCATCCATAATGATGAACAAAAGGAGTTGAACATCAACCGAGTAGTTCCCTGATACCTTAAAAATATTATGATAAGCATGCATTAAGAATAAAACTGCATTTTACATAGTAAACATAAGAGTATGTCCAAATCAATCCATCTATGAATCAATCGCAGTTTGTTGTTTATATAGTAGTTGATTAACATCTTGGTTCCGTGTTCAGACGATGATAGACTAACAAGGTTTAACTTCAATTACTTCCAGAAAATCATGATGCTCAGCTAGGATCTTCATACTTTATTGAGGTCATAAAAAATTACTGTCATCCATAACACCTCATGATATTGTGTCATAGCTTGAAGCTATGCTTCTACACTAGACCAGGCAACTACATTTTGTTTTTAACTCCTCCATATCCTTTTAGAAACATGCAATACCTGGAGGTGGATCTTCTATAAAGAACTGACCTGACATAGTTTGCATTTGTATACACTTCTATGGATAGTGCACCTTATTCTAAATAAGAGTCCTCTTCCTAGGCATGCCTTCAAATATTACTTGAAACAAAATTAGGGAGAATAGAGATCTGATATTGAACAGCCTCTCCTTAGTTTATTTATATAGAAATTTGATTTACAATCCATGAGGGGAAGAGTGATGAACAAGCAAGGGTATATCTAGAGTAGATACAGATAGATACACAGAAAAACAACTTTTTATTCCTCCTATTCTAAAACCTATTATAACAATATTGAAGGATTCTATCTACTGAATGCAAGTGTCTCTATCAAAGATCATGGATGAATAGGCTTACCAAACTCAATGCATAAGCAATATTCTAGTGTGGATAAATAGAAGAGTTTTCCCACAAATAACTACTACTGAGACTTCTCTACTGTTGGGCTTCCCTCCTCACTTCCAATTTGGTGGTTCTATTTAAAGGGAACTCCTAATGTTCTATACTCAAAATTTCCTATTTCTTTGAGAAGATCAAGTACATAACTCCTTTGGGAGATAAAGATACCTTATCTAGAATAGGCAACTTCTATCCCAAGAATATACCTAAGCTTTCCCAACCCCTTTATTTCAAATTGGGTTGTCACCTTCTCCTTCAGAAACTAGTTTTCGGTCTCATCATTAAATGCAATGATCATACCATCTACTTGCATGGCCTAAAAAGAGTGAGTTTTGCCATTGTGGAAATGTTTATGAAAAGGGTATAATCACTTGACTTTATCTATACCCCAAGGATATCATAACCTAGGTGAATCTTCCAAACCATACTTGAGGAATTTGTTTGAGATATAGTGCCTTCCTAAGCTTGAATGTCTTATTCTTCCTATTAGGAGAGTCAAATCCTAGAGAAATTTTCATGTACATGTCTAAGTCTTCATGAAGGAAAGTACTTCAACACCAGACTGTTGAAGGTTCCAACCAAAGTGAGTGTCTAGGGAAAGGATAATCCTCACTACGTCCTAAGCTTGAATGTCTTATTCTTCCTATTAGGAGAGTCAAATCCTAGAGAAATTTTCATGTACATGTCTAAGTCTTCATGAAGGAAAGTACATCAACACCAGACTGTTGAAGGTTCCAACCAAAGTGAGTGTCTAGGGAAAGGATAATCCTCACTACTTCCTAAGCTTGAATGTCTTATTCTTCCTATTAGGAGAGTCAAATCCTAGAGAAATTTTCATGTACATGTCTAAGTCTTCATGAAGGAAAGTACTTCAACACCAAACTGTTGAAGGTTCCAACCAAAGTGAGTGTCTAGGGAAAGGATAATCCTCACTACTTCCTAAGCTTGAATGTCTTATTCTTCCTATTAGGAAAGTCAAATCCTAGAGAAATTTTCATGTACATATCTAAGTCTTCATGAAGGAAAGTACTTCAACACCAAACTGTTGAAGGTTCCAACCAAAGTGAGTGTCTAGGGAAAGGATAATTCTCACTATATTCTCCTTTGCTATTAGTATTATTGAGGCAAATGTCTTTTCATGATCAATCCACACGTCTAGTTGGTTCAATACCAGATAACAAGAGGCATTATGGACCAACAACAACTAGTAGGGTCAGTTTTATTATCAACTTGAGATAAAAAAGAAGGAAGAACTGAATATATTATCATGTGTTAGTAGCACAAGCACTAATCCTCTTTTACAGGTTCAATGGCTAATTATAATAAAAGAAATAGGAAAACTCACATAAAAGGAAAGTAGAAAAAATATCAAAAATATACATCAGCCAATACATAGACAATTCCCAAGCAAGCTTACAACAGTCAATATAACAAAAAGAACTTTACAATTTTCCCTTTGATAGTTATATTACAGCTCAAACTCTGGCCAATAAGAGGGTATCAGAAGTACTAAAAGCCAAAAAAGGGCCATGGAAATTTGGCAATATCATAATAAATAACAGACATGTAACATTGGACAAGCATAAGCCTATATAATTTTAAACAAAAAGGCAAATGCAAAGAAAAGAGATGACAATCACAACAGATGAGGCCCTATGCAAAAGAAAACAGTAATTGCAAAATTAAAAGGTAACCTCAAAATAGGAACCAAGGATTTTTGGCCTTGCTAGAGTGACAAATAGTTGCAAGTAGGCCTGCAAAATATCCAGGGACTAGTCAGATAGTAAAAGGTACACAAAAGATCTTTCCTATAGTTGCTACATTTCCTAAATTTGATAACAATAAACAATTTCATAAGATTTTCCTATCGTAGTTAAGGTTGGTAGCTCTCTAGAGGAACAGCTGAAAAATTTTACCAAATCTAGATCATATCCATATCGAAGTCAATATATATGAACTTGAGTTGGTGATTTTGCTACCTTGAAAATGTTTCCATCATGCTCCTTGTGCCATTAAAATCACCAATAATCACCACTTACTTTATGACTGCTACATTAACAACCACCAAAATCATGGGATAATTTTAAACCCAAAAACCAATTAGTGAAGCTATCTGACCTCGCAATTTTACCTGCAAGTTATGCAAGCAACAAAATCATTATGAACCCCATAGGCCCACAGTAATAGTCACTGAAAACTTGAAGAGAATGTTCACGGAAAATTGACTACTGCAGACAAGAATAACACTGCTAAAAGAATAAGAATCCTAATATTCTAACGGTATGTTTAATATTTCACCTGCATTAGGCACCATAGAAACTCTCCAGACAATATTACAAGATAGCAGTTTTGCACAACAATTTGATCATTTTGTATCTGATGTTTTGTAGAAGCATTTATCGACCAAGGGCAAAAGTCAGCTAAATTAGAAATTGGCCACAACATGGGATACGAATGCTAAGTTATGTGTCCTTGCATGGTTATGCATCTGAGTTGTGGAAGTACTTGCAAATGAATAGAACAGTATGGCTGTATTAACATATTTTGACATTTCTTAAGATTATAATTGTGCATCTAGCATCATCCAGAGCGGTGGTTGTCCTGATACATATGAATCTAGTCTTCATATGTCATACTCAGTATTCTTCTACCATGTTTATGTAAGGAATTCAACAGATCAGATTAGTAGCTATTAAGAGTCACCAATCATGACATCATATTCATAGCTCTTCACAAAAGGCTCCAACCAGGCTCCTTCTTCATCCCAGTTCCCTTCATTGAGTTTCTAATCTTCGTGACTTCTTCCCAATGTCCTACATCTGCACAGATATTTGAAAATGACACATACACTCCAGCATCACTTGGCCCCAATTCCAATATCTTTTTGGCTGCTAGCTTGCCAAGCTCAAAATCACCATGCACCTTGCAAGCAGCAAGCAAAGTTCCCCATATTAAAGCATCAGACTCAACAAGCATGTTGTTAATGAAACTTTCAGCCTCCCTCAGTCTACCTGATCGACCAAGAAGATCAACAAGACAAGCATAATGACGATAACCTGGCTTAATATTGTAGTCTTCACGCATTGAATTGAGATAAAAGAAGGCTTCTTGAACCAGCCCACTATGACTACATGCTAATAGAATCCCAACAAAAGTTACTGCATCAGGTTGGACACCTTCTTTTCTCATAAGTTCATAAGCAGCTAAAGCCTCTGCACCCTTACCATGTTGAGCATAGCTAACTATGATGGATGTCCAACCTATCAGATCAGGCTTCTCAGCATCATCAAATGCTTTCTGACAATCCTCGATACTTCCACATTCTGAGTACATTGTCACTAGTGAACTACCAATAGATACATTTGTTTGTAAGCCACATTTTTCAATGTAGGCATGCAGTTGTGCTCCAATGTCTGACCGATACAAAACTGCAGCAACCCCAAGAATGGATGATATTGTGAAGGCATCAACAGTTATATCAGTTTGGAGCGTATCACGGAATAACAAAAATGACTCTTCAATTAGACCCTCTTGAGCATAACCTGAGACCAAGGAAGAAAGAGCAAACGGATCCTTTTGAGGCAGCAAATCAAAAACCGCCCTCGCCAAGTTCAAGCTTTCACATTTTGAATACATGTTTACAAGTGCACCACCAACAACTATGTTTGATCCTATTCCTAAACGAAAAACGTAACCATGAAGTTCTTTACCTGTCTTTAAGAAACAAAGATCAGAACAGGCAGCTAGAGTGGAGATTAAGGTAATGTTATCAGGTTCGATTTCTTGATGTAGCATTTCTTTAAATAGCTGAAGAGATCGATATGCACACCCATGCTCTGCAAAACCAGATATCATGGAGGACCATGAAACATTGTCTTTGACAGGAATTTGCTGAAAAACTTTATAAGATTCTTCTAAACAACCACACTTTGAGTACATTGTTAAAAGTGAACAGCCAACGGAGACATCAGCGACTAACCCAGATTTCAAAGCATAACTATTTATCTGTGACCCTAGACTTAAGCAGCTCATAATACTTAACACACTACTAATACAATACTCATCAGGTTTCACACCTTCTCCTAACATTACATGAAATAACTCAACTGCTCTTCTAGAATTTTGGTTCTGTGCGAAAGAAGACAGGATGGATGCCCATAGGCTCGGATCCTTTATATTTTTAATCTCACTAAAGGCTAACTCTGATAGTCCAAGTTCTCCAATTTTTGCATACATGTTGACTAAAGCAGCTCCAACCTTGGGATCCAAATTCAACCCTAATTTGAATACCAAGGAATGAATTTCACCTGCCTCCTTAATCATCCCTGGTTTAGCACATGCAGAAAGTACACTAGTAACAGTATAGTTATTTATTTCCTGCCCTATTGCTCTCATATTTTTGAAAAGCTTTATTGCAAAAATAATATCATCCTCTTGCACAAATCCAGAAATGATCGCAGTCCAGGAGACGACATTATGAACTTGCATCAGGGAAAATTGTCTAAAAGCTTCACTCATACATCCAAATTTTACATACAAATCAACAATAGCAGTCTCCACAAAGACATCTGTTGCACCACATTTGATTGCCCACCCATGAACTCCTCTCCCAATATGCAACTCTTTAAGAACACCACATGCTGTTAAGATGCTTGGAAATGTATAACTGTTTGGCATTAGAGATGCATGGCACATTTGGCGAAACAAGTTCAAAGCAACCCAGCTTTCTCCACTTTTAACTGCCACGGAAATAATAGCATTCCAACATGCCACATTATCTCGTGAAGCATCATAGAAAAGCCTTAGAGCCTCCTTAAAGTTGCAATTTTTTGAAAACAAATCCACCATTCGAGTCTGAATATAACCACTGGAAAGAAAACCATTCTTCATTACAAGTGAATAAACTTGCCTGCCAAATATTAGAGTTGGTAGAGCACTACAGGCTGAAAGAACACTTCCATAACTAAACTCATCAGGCTCAACACCAAGCAAATGCATTCGACGAAACATCTCCAATGACTTCTCAAACATTGAATTATGCTCGCAACCTGATATCATAATGTTCCAAGAAACAATATTTGGAAAAGCTATTGTTTCAAACAGCTTGCAGGCAATAACCATGTCAGAAGATTTGCAGTACCAATTAAGCAAAGAGTTCATGGTGAAGATATCAGATTGTAAATCACAACTTTTAAGCAATTGAGCATGCAAGATTTCGGTGTTCCTAACACCGTGCTTCCCTGAAAACTTGTAATCACGTAAAAGCCTAAAAGGGTTGGAAAAGGTGGAGTTTTCTTCATGTTTTGCAAATGATCCAAATGGGTTTTGTTCAAAAGCGAGGGAAGAGGAGAATCTGAAAGCAAGTTGTGAACTTTTCCGGTTGAACTTTTTATTGATGAGATAATTCATAAGGATCATACGAAAGGGGTATATCACACTCATATCTTCTAGAAACTGAAGTTTAACAATCTGTTAAATTTACATACTCAGTAAATATCTAACAAACACTGAATCAACCATTCATATTCAAAACTCGAAAGCAGGAGACTGTTAAACATTCCATTGGTTCATAATATTGATGTTTTGTTGGGTATAGTGGACTGAAAATTGATGAGTGAAAGAAAAAAAAAAAAGTAAAAATGTGATGGAAATTAATAGAATAATAATTTTATTAATTATTATATACTATTTTAACAATATTTTTTTAATTATTTTTTATTACTATAATTGATCATATTTTTAAATATAATTGATTATTTAATATTAATATTAATAATATAATAATTATATTAGGACATAATTAATTATGTATGTAGATATTATTAAAATATTCATAAAAAAATTAACATATCTTTCCTTTAAAATGTTTATGTTAAAGAGAGAAATAAGGACTTATAATAATTTTAGAAGTGGTTGAACTTGAGTTAAAATTAACCCATAAAACTATTCAAGTTATAGAACTTTTTAAAAAAAAAATTAAATGAATCTTTTACAAACCCTAAGAGTTAATAGAGTATATAATAAAGTAAAGTCTTATTTGATTCTTAAAAATCCTTATTAAATTTTGAGATGAGACAAACTTAAGTCTTCTATGATTTTTTTTAATGTAAAGTTTAGAGATTATTTACCATCTCCTTCCCTAAAATTCTCAAATACATTAAAAAAATAAATCTTTTAATTTCACAAAATTTAGTTAATACCAAAAGTTATATTTCATTGTGTTATCATTTTCTTAAAATAAATTAAGAATATCTTTATTTACATATAATAATTTTTACACTACCTCTCCAAATTATATTTTATTTTATCACTTTTTTTCTTTATTTTTTTATTATTTATAAAATTTATTTAATAATATATATAATATGAATAATTTATTTATTGCAAGAATAAGAATTAGTTATTTGTTTATAATTTTACTATTTATATTATTATAAGATATTTTAGTAAAAGAAGTTTAAGTAACATTTTCAAATTTTCACTTCTGATGAAATATTTTTATTTAAAAAATCTTAATCTCCTATAATAAATATAATTCTTATAAATCTGTTAAATAATTATTTTTATCTTAAAATTATATATGACCGACTTTGACCCGTTTAGAAGATACACAGACTCTATTAAAACAAAAACAAAGTTATTACCAATTTGATATTAATTACTTGATATTTTAACCTTGACCCGAGAAAATACATAATTTAATTATTAAAATGAGATATTATTTAAAAATATTAAATTACAAAAAAAAAATGACGAGTATGAAAAACAAATTTATTTTATTTACTTTTTAAAGTAAATTGATTTTTTTTTTCATTTTATATTTACTAATAGAAATATAGATAATATTATATTTTATGTATCCATTTTTATAATAAAAAAATAATTAATATAAATAAAAGATAATTATTATTCTATATTTTTTTATTTAATATTTTTCAAATATAATATCACGTAACAAAAAAATTGTAAGGACCTAGAAAAGAGTAATTAAGTGAGAAAGGAAAGCTGACTTGATCATAGGATGAATGTTGGTTGGATAAGTTTTAAAGTATATAAATAAATTCTCTATGCTTTGGATGACAGTGATGATGGAAGATGTGGAGAAGAGTAAGAAGAAGAGGAGAGTGGTCACTGTTAGGGTTATGGAGGAGGAAGAGAGAGAGAGATCGCAGAAGCTCAAGCTTGATGAGAATGGCCCCATGAGGAGGAGGTCGACCAGTTCTTCGCCATACTCCGCCGGATGAAGCTTGCCCTCCACCATTTCCACCGCAAACCAAACGACGCCAACCACTGGAGGGAGCTGCTCAAGGGAACTGACATTTCCTTCGATCAACGCCGTCATTGACGCCCCTGTCGCTGGTGAGCGTTTCGATCTCAACATCGTAAATCAAATCAAAGATCCAAGCATACCACAAGGAAGCTCTTGAAGAGTAGATCATTTTGGACTGATTGGAACCTCCATTTGGGTAAATTTTCTGTGCTCTATTTTGCTCTTAGGGTTGGAAAGGGGCTGCTGTCCTAGGAGTGTTTGAGTCTCTGCATGTGGCTCTTCTTAGCTGTAGATTATTTTATGTGAGAGGGATTTCATCCTCGTGTTTTTTTATTTGTTGTTTAGGAACTCTTGAGCACTTGGGATTTCACTCCTTGGTTGAAGCATTGAGCTGTTTTGAAGGAATAGTTAAGGTAAGGGAAGCTAGTGTTATGTTGCGTTTTGAATTGTAGAGAAATATGATTTTAGGTCTGTTATGGACTGATATATCCTGAACTGTGATTGAATCTGTATGAGTAATGGTTGAAGAATCTGCACTTGTGAATTGTTGTCATGATTTGTAGAATTGACAAATTAGACTATGATGATTTGAGTACTGTGTCCATGTTTAATTGTATACTTGTTTATTACAAATTGAGTTTGCTTGAATTTTGAATGATAAGAATATGGTTTCAGGTTGTATGAAAATGTGCAGATTTGAGAGGGGTGTGGAACTTGTGATTTGACTATGCTGAAATTTCCTAATTCTTATATTGAAATGTATGCTAAAATTATTGTGAATGAGTAAGAGTTAGATGAATTGATTGCTTTGTATCAGATTGTGCTTATTGTGATTATTGAGTTTGAAATGAAAGGTGATATAACTTTCAATTAAGTAGAACCTTGTTAAACCTATAAATCTGATTTGAGTTGACTTGGTGGTGTGGTAAATTGGAGTTGGTTAATTGAAATTTTAGAAAAGAATCTACTTTGAATTAGTGACCCAATAATTTATGAAATATGTCTAAATTAATCTGTTGTGACTAGACTTAGGATATGGATTTTGTTTGAATCCTTGAACAAAATGTGATAATCTGATATGGAGCAAATTGACTGGTGTGGGATGAATTTTGTTTGAATTAAGCTAATTGAATTCTTGTTTTAGTTGTAAAATTTTGTAGAAGAAGTTTATAATGAAATGAATGATATTTATGTTAGCATGAGGCCTTGGTGCTCCTATTGAGGGGAGCTTGATTTTATGATATGAGTATGATATTAGTAATGTAGTGTGTATGGATTTAGGGATATGTTATAGGGTATCCAGACCTTAATGACTCTCTAGGTCACATAGACTAAGATTGTCATGTGGTGAAAGTCGATGGAGGTCTTACCAATTTGCTTTTGATAGTTGGTGAGGTTACCCTGATGTGAGATGGGTGTAGTGATGTTTTATGGATGATCCTGGGGTGAAAAAGACTCAGTGGTCGGCCGGTTAGGCCCGTGGTCCTGGAGTACATATCAGGTGCTAGCCCTAAATATCCGAAATCCATACAGTCTTCTGGAAGGCGTCAATCTTGTTTGTGATGTGTGAATTTTATTATGTGTAAAGCCTTAGGTAGGCCCTTACACTTGGATGAGATTGTGTTGAATGTCTTATTTGATCTATTTTATAAATTCATGTATGTTACCCTACTTTGCTGTGTTGTGTATGTTAACTGCTATGATCGTGTATTTTTGCACGGGAGTTGATGTCAGGTCTGGAGAGGGTTCATCAGCTGGACGACAGTAGATGTAGGATGATTGTAGCTAGAATTAGAAAAAAAAATGTAATTTATATCTTAAGGTCTTAGTTTTGTCGAACAATGTAATGGAATTAGTCTCTTTTAAATCTTGAAATATTATGGAATGTATTAATATAAACTAGTATTTTTGGTATGTTACATTTAATGGTATCAGAGCGGTTGAGTTCCTTAGAATGACCTAGGGTTTTGGGTTTGCCTCACTAGGTTAGTATTATAGATGGTGTCTTAGGTTGATTTGAGAGAATGATATTTGTTATGTTTTATTGTGCGTGTTTTGTATAGTTGTTTGTTATGATTTAAGGAATTTGAGTATGTTATTCTAATTCAACTTCTTCTCAAATTTTCTTATGATATCTAATTTAAGGCTTATACCTCACAAAATATTTTCTTTCCTTTTTAGAGATAAGTCATTGGCTTAGTTGGAAAATAAAAATTTGTTTTGTGTCATTTTCATATCAAGTAGGCGGAGTGTTTAAAGGAAGAAAGTAAACTTGATAAAGTATTGAGGGTGCACACTCAAAACTCGGTTAAAGATTAATTTCTTTCTTAAACTATTAAAATTCTTATAGTCTAGTGAAAGATTTATATTTCTTTTATGGTAGTAAGCTTAAATTGTTACTTGAATTTTGGAGCAACACACTCTTTTGTGTCAGATGTTTGTGTTAATGTGATGAGTTTGTTTATGCAAGGACTTCCTTTAGAGATATAGCTTCTACACTAGCTTTTAATAGGGTGACAACATTTTGAGTTTGTTTCCAATGTCTAGTTAGAGTGGAGGGACACAGATTCAATGTGAATCTAGTTTGCTTATCTTTCCAAACCTAGATGTAATTTTAGGGATGGATTGCGATTTGAAAGAGTTGATTTATTTTTCCCTTGATTCGATGGAGCGGGAGTTGTTGTCTGCTAATCACCAGATATGGAAGGAGTTGAGTGATGGTATTGCATGCTATGTGATTCTTACTCAGATAGAGGAGGATGAGGCAAAGAGTAAGACGAGTAATATTCCAATAGTATAGGAGTTTCTAGACATGAGATGTAGTTATATGCTAAACTGTCTAAGTGTAAATCTGAGCGTTTTTTGCTAAATCTTTGGGTCACGTGGTGTCAGCTTGAGGGATATAAATAGACCTTACGAAAGTAGAGTTAATACTTCAATGAGAACATTTGATTATAGTAACTGAGATAAGGAATTTTGTAGGGTAGGTGGATATTATTGTAGATTCATTAAGGGATTCTCCAAGATCATAGTTTCATTGATACAATTAACTCGAAAGGATCAATCAATTGCTTGAACAAAAAAGTGTAAATAGGCTTTATTATATGTGAAACAGAGGTTGACCAACTCTCTAGTATTGGTTATTCCAGACATTGATAAACCTTTTTGAGGTATTCTACGACACATAATATCAGGGGTCGGGTTATGTTCTAATGCAGGAAGGCATATGCACCAAGGTAGTTGAAGAATCACGAGAAGAATTACCCAGTGCATGATTTGAAGTTAGCAGGAGTGGGTTTTGCTCTCAAGGTATGGAGACATTAATTGTATGGAGCGAGATTTAACATGTTTAGTGACTATAAGAGTCTAAATATGGAAGGAGTTTTTAAAGGACTATGATCTTTAATTAATGTATCATACCAAGAAGGCAAATGTGGTAGCAAACACCCTGAGCAGACAGATGGTGAAAGTGTGTCAGCACTCATAGTTAAAGAGTTGGAATTGATAGAAAAGTTCAAAGATCTGAATCTTAATCTAGAAGTATCTCCAAGCATGATTAGTTGTGGCATGGTTGTTGTCACCAATGAATATCTAAGATTGGTCAAAGAGAAGTAGATGTTAGATTCTGATCTAAAAGGTATGATGGAATCACTAGAGGAAGAGCAAGCCAAAGATTTTGTGAGAGGGACATATGGAGTATAAGGTTCAGAGGAAGAGTTTTTATATCAGCTGATGGAGAATTGAAAAAGATAATTATAAGGGAAGGGCATAAAAGAAAACTTAGTCTGCATCTTGACGTGACTAAAATGTATAAGGACCTTAAATAATTTGGTGGAGCCTAACATGAGAGGAAAGATATCTCGGTATGTAGTTGCATGTTTAACAAGTCAAAGGACGAAGATAAACATGCAACTAATTTGGTGGTATGTTTCAGTAGTTGGAAGTCCCTAAATGGAAGTGGGATAGTATCACGATGAACTTTATTACTCACTTACCACAGTCAATGAGAGGATATGATTCAGTTTGGGGTAAAAATGGCAAACGGATCAAAAATGGACATTTTTTTTCAATAAGTCTGAGGATCTCTATGGAGGAATTGACTCGACCATATATAAAGGAGATAGTAAGACTACATGGAATGTCTTCATGTATTGTGTCAGATAGGGTCCAAGGTTTATATATCGCTTTTGACAGACTCTTCAGGGGGTTTTGGGAACTAGACTGAAACTCAGTCCTGCCTATCACCCTTGGGCAGTCTAAATCATTTAAACTCTGGAAGATATGTTGAGAGCGTGTTTTGAATCATTTAGGGAGTTGGGAGGAAGTGTTGCCCTTAGTGAAATTTACCTATAATAACAACTATCAAACCAATATTGGGATAGTACCTTATAAAGCTCTATATAGAGAAAGTGTAGGACCATTCTTTTTTGGTGTCAAAATAGGGAAGGAATTTTAGTTAGAAATGACTTGTTGTAACAAACCACTGAAAAAGGTGGAACTAATTCAAGAGAGAATGAAAGTTTCTCAAAGTCGTCAAAAATCTTGTGTTGATAGGAGAAGACAGCCATTGGAATTTGAGGTAGGTGAGTGCATATTCTTAAGGGTTGGTCTTGTGACCGGTGTTGAAAGAGCTATCAAGTCAAAGAAGTTAACTCTAAGTTTATTGGACCATATCATATTTTGAGATGGATTAGTCTAGTTGCTTATGTGATAGAACTACCTCCTCTATTGGTAAGGCTGCATAATATCTTCCATGTGGTGAAGGTCGATGGAGGGTCACATAGACTAAGATTGTCATATGGTGAAGGTTGATGGAGGTCTTACCAATTTGCTTTTGATAGTTGGTGAGGTTACCCTGATGTGAGATGGGTGTGGTGATGTTTTATGGATGATCCTGGGGTGAAAAAGACTTAGTGGTTGGCCGGTTAGACCCGTGGTCCTGGAGTACACATCAAGTGCTAGTCCTAGATATCCGAAATCCATACAGTCTTTCGGAAGGCATCAGTCTTGTTTGTGATGTGTGAATTTTATTATGTGTAAAGTCTTAGGTAAGCCCTTACACTTGGATGAGATTGTGTTGAATGTCTTATCTTATCTATTTTATAAATTCATGTATGTTCTTTTATATCACTAGCTTACCCTACTTTGCTTGTTGTATATGTTAACTATTATGATCGTGTATTTTTGCACGGGAGCAGATGTTAGGTATGGAGAGGGTTCATCAGCTGGGCGACAGTAGATGTAGGATGATTGTAACTTGAATTAGAAAAAAAAAATGTAATTTATATTTTAAGATCTTACTTAGTTTTGTCAATGAAATTAATCCCTTTTAAATCTTGAAATATTATGAAATATATTAATATAAACTAGTATTTTTAGTATGTTAAAAAATAATATCAAGTAGTTATCTTAATAAATAATAATTTCTGTTTTTTTTTTCACTCTACTCTTTTTTTAATAAAAAAAAATTAAACAATAACAAATTATTATCGAGACAATTTTGATGACATAATCTTTTATATTTTATTAGTATTAGACCCAGATTGTGTAAAGTAATTATTAAAAAATTACTTTTATAAAAAATATATAATAAATTAATAAAAAAAATTATTTATTAATTATTATAAAAGTTATTATAATTATAAGAGTAAAATAATAAAAAGTATTATACTAAAAAACCATTAAAAAATCTTTATTAATTATTATAAAAATTATAATGATGATAAACGCTTCCCTTTTTTTTTTTTCAAATATATAACATGATAAAAACAATGATTATAATTATAAAGGTAAAATAGTAAAAAAATGTTTACACTAAAAAATGATTAAAAAAAGGATTATTATAATTAAAGGAATTACATCTTATAAGTGTAAAATTGTAATTATAAGTGTAAAATTGTAAAAAAATGTGTATAGAAAAATGATAAAAATAAATTCCTTTATTAATTAATACTTTTTCCAAAAGCACTATTCAGAAGTCCAATGCAAGCCATTGATTCATTTCCAAAGTAGTAACCTTTACCACATTTAAGAGCTGAATTTAGTGGCCAATCAAATTAAACAAACACTGTCTCCTAATGACACAGTCAACTTCAAAAGCAAGAGTCTTTAAAGCATTTAACGTTCTTCCTCTGCACCCTTCAATGTCTATTCCTCTCCCACTTCACTCTGTTACACTCACAAACCACAGTTAAACAGTGTGTTGCAGAGAGGAAGAAGGAAGAAAGAACAATGCCTCCAAATATAGATTATTTGTCTTCTCTGGCAAAACAAGCCGAGCAACTCCGAATGGACGGCAACAACTACTTCAAGAAAGATTGTTTTCGGTCTGCCATTGACGCTTACACTGAGGTGTCCATTTTGTTTTCAGTCACACATTTTTTTTTTCTTTGATTTGTTTTTCTTGGACTTTTGGGTATTCTAAAGTTGGTGCATGTTTTCAAGTTTGTAACTTTTGGTGGTTTTCTTGCTTCTTTATTTATCCCATTTCTTATTTGATTTCAAGGCAATTGCACTTTGCCCTGATGTTCCGGTTTATTGGACCAACCGTGCTCTCTGCCATCTCAAGCTCAAGTATGATTTTGGAACCTACCATGTTTTATTTTCAACTTCCTGTATTCATTATTATTTCAATGTATTAATGAAGGGCAAACCTTATTTTAGAAGTAAACATTATAAAGTTTAGTTAGGTTGAAACCTACATTCTAAGTATAATGAGTTTATAGTATCTTTCACTTCATAAGCTGTTTTTTATGGGATAAAGTTAAACCCAAATCATTGTTATTTTGTTTGACTAAAGTGATAGTTTGGTCATTGATAATGTAGTACTTGACATGGAATTTATAGGTTCCACTGAATTCCTGAACTATTTCATTGGAATTCATCTCGAGTTAGTCCCTATTACAAAAAGCAAAAAGAAGTGAAATGAGTTTGTATAATTTAAGGGTTGAATTTTGATGAATGAGGTGCACTCGCAGGAACTAGAATATTAGTTTACTTTACTTTATTTTTGTTTGGGATTTTTCTTTTCTGTTTTCTTAAGTACCATGTTTATTTTTGGTGCTTGCAGTGATTGGAGCAGAGTAGAGGAAGACTCTCGTCAAGCTATCAAGCTTGACAGCAGTTTGGTTAAGGTATTTGTCATCTACTGGTTATTTTCATGTAATTCTTTAGTGGAACATCTAAGATATATTGTATTGAAAGATATGCCCAAATTTTATGATATAAGTGAGTATAAATTTCACTTTTATAAACTGATTTTTCAAGATCTGAATTAGATTTAATTCTATTTTCTAAGATGGTATTAAAGTTTATCATATTGTATTACTCCCTGGTATATCAGTATTAGACCACCCATAAAGTGCAAACCTCTTCTTCCAAGTTAGAGATGGATAAACCTCTTCTTGCAAGCTAGAGATGGATAATGATTGCTTTTGTTTTAGCTTTTATACATCAATGATACAAGATGTAAATGATTGCATTTATTATATAATTCGTTGAATTTGTTGGATGAACAAGCTATACATAATTTTGAAAAAGAAATTTGATTGACATGTCGTTTATGTAATTTCCTCTGTCTCCCTCCAAAAGAGATGGAAAACATGATATGAAAAAGACTTATGACAACATTGTACAGATGCAATAGCCCATACAACATTTTCTTTTTGTATTTTCTTACTGTCTAAATCATGTAAGCTTTAATTGTATTTTGCAGTGTTGATCTTGGTTTCTTTATTTTATTTTTATTTTTTTCCATCTCTTTTCCTTCTACATTGTCCTGTTTCTGATCGCTCCCCTGGTTTTTTTTTTCTCCCCAGTTTTTCCATTTTAAAATAGATGACGAATAAGATGATATGGGCTATTTTTGTAATTAGTCTAGTTTCAAGGGAATTAATTGATATAATAATTCTGTTAGGAAAGCTATTAGCAATAAATAGCAAGTCGTAACTGATTTGAGGGGATGATCATTTTGTAAAAATAACTACTTCTGTATCAATTCTCTGTGCAATTCAGTTCGAATTCCATTCAATTCTTAGAATTCCTATTATTCTTCAATCTTCGAATAGCTTCTATTCCTAGTTTGATCTTATCATAAGAATAATATTATATCGAGAGAGTTAAGAATGTATAAAGCTACGTTTAATATTGGCCAAATCCTATATAGATATGCCTCGCATTGTGGTTCCCTTCGGATTCATGTTCTTTTATGAACACATTTCATTGAATATTTTGTATTAGTTTGTGGGAGAGTTATCTAGAATTTATTATATGCACGGGTGGCATGAGAGTCTTTGATTTTACAGAATTTTTTATATCATAGTTATTTAACACCTCATTTATTATATCTTATTATTATTTTCAATAATATTCTTTTTCAGAATTAACTGCTGATTATATTTCTTGTGCTAATTCAGGCCCACTATATGTTAGGTCTTGTATTGGTGCACAGAGAAGAGTTTGCTGAAGGAATCTTAGAATTGAAGAAGGTTTGTATTAATTCTCCATTGATGCCACTTGTTTCTTATATTCTTAAGGAATTTTTACATACTGTAAGATAGTTATATAACGCTATAACTATTATTATTGCATATAACTGGAGGGGAAGGGAAAGCAGGGCAAATATTTTAATTTTAAATTAAAATAGTTATATAATGCTTACAAAAATGAACATAAAATGAACATATGAAGTTTATGCTAATATAATATTCTTTTTATATGATTTTAAAAATATCAAATTAGAGAATATTTATCAGGAATGAAAAATTTATGTTGGTAGCTTTTTTTTCTTATTTTTATGCATGACAAGTCTCTCATTGGTTATGGTCATTAATAGGCTTTGGATCTTGATAGAGGTTCCCATCCTAAGGGCCAAATGAGAGAAGAAATATGGCAAGAACTTGCAAAAGCAGAATACCTACAGTGGGAACATTCATATATTAAGAGATCATGGAAACTGCAGAACTTGAAGTATGTCTTTCTGGTGATTATTGAACCAATTAACTATGAATCATTCGTTAATACTTGGTTTTCGTTGTGCTGTAATTTATTTGTGGGTTAGAGAATGATACTTATCATGTTAAGTTATTGTCCTAAAATATGTGTTGGTCTCAGAGAAGCTTGTAAGTATGCTCTAAAGGAAAAATATTTTCTCGAAGTACCCCACACGGAAGGATTTATAGAAGATGGTACTACCCATTTAGAACAATTAGAGGCTTTAGAAAGAGTGTTTGATAAAGTTGCAGAATATGACATGCCTACTGAGGTACCTACAGCACTCATCTTTTGTTTTATTTTCCTTGTAACTTTCTAGGTCCTTGACAAATGTCTATGTTATTTATCCTGGGGATACATTTGTCAATTATTTTAGGTGCCAGATTATCTATGCTGTAGAATCAGTCTTGATATTTTTTGTGATCCTGTCATTACCCCAAGTGGACTTACATATGAGAGGGCTGTAATACTTGACCATCTTGAGAAGGTAAATTGATTTGTATGCTACATCTTTTGAGATAAAAATATTTTCTATTTTTCATTTAAGGTGTTACATCCTTTTAACTTGTCCAAAATTAGGTGGGTAAGTTTGATCCAATCACTCGAGATCCTCTTGATCCATCACTCCTAATACCAAACCTGGCCATAAAGCAAGCAGTTCAGGCATTCTTGGATAAACATGGGTGGGCATATAAAGATATATTAACAAAAAGCTTGTAGGAGTTTGTTTTGGGTTTTCTGATCTTGCCCTTCACTTATTTACAGAATAGCCAATGTAATTCGGTGTTTCTCTGCTGTGCGACACAAAGGCTTTGAACATATGAGATGATATATTATGAAACTTATATATGACTGTAATTGATTGATATCTTCCTGATCAATGCGTGGGAATATTTGTGAAAAGAGTTATCTTTTTACTTTGTATCATGAAGATGACTATTATTTTCTTACTTGCTCATGTGGGAATTATTCTGTCAACAATTATTGTTTATTTATTTCATGTATCTTTATTTGATCTTCTCATACAAGACATTGTAATAGCCATGCCACGAGGAGTGATTGAATTGCTCAAGTTACTAAAAAACATATAAACAAGCTAGCACAAAACCCTATAACACAAGCAATAAAAAAAGAAACCCATGTTACTCGTAGTTGATAATACCAGATAATAATTAAGCTTTTGTTTTCATTTATTTTATTTTTAGTTAGTTAGTTTGTTATTAGTTAGAACGTTCGGATGTGTGCGTATATAAGTATCACCATAGACTTTTTCATAGAGTATCTTCCCTTCTCTCAATCAATGAAGTATATTCAGTTTCTTTCTTTTCTTGATTTCGAACTCTTTTTCTCTCTTCTCTGAATTCTTTTCTTCCGCTCAATCTCTGTTACACCAAACTTGTTATGGTATCAGAGCTTTCTTAGGAGGGCTCTGCTGCGTAACTTTGATCATGATGACGTACACTTTGAAGGATATGCAGAATCCAGCATTTCCATATTATATTCATCCGAACGAAAACCCAACCATGGTTCTTGTTCCGGATCTTCTTACCGATGGAAACGATCACACCTGATCCAGATCAATGAAGATGAGTCTGTTAACCAAGAACAAGGTTGACTTCATCGATGGTACAATTCCAGAACCAGAAACAACTAGCTCTATTCATGTTTTTGGGAGCGATGCAACACCTATGTTCTCTTATGGCTTATTCAGTCTATGAGCTCTGAGATCGCTCGATCTGTTATATAGAAAGACAAGGCTTCAGACGTTTGGGCAGAACTTAAAGAAAGGTGGTCTCATGCAAATCTTTTCAGAATTTCTGAGTTGCAAGAAGAAATCTATAGTTTCAAACAAGGAAATTTGTCTATAACCAAGTATTATACGGGTATGAAGATTTTATTAGATGAACTTGATGTTTTGAATCCAATACCTGTTTGCACCTGTAATGCAAGGTGTACTTGTGGTGCCCTGGCCAAGCTAAAAAATCAAAGGAATGTTGATACTGTGGTGAGGTTCTTGAAAGGGTTAAATGAACAATATTCTAACGTTAGATCTCAGATCATGCTTATCGATCCCCTTCCTACTATCAACAAGGTATATTCCCTCATCGCTCAACTAGAAAGGCAGTTCCATGTCGAGCATTCCAAAAATTCTAAAGTTCTCGTCAACATCAGTGAAAGCTCTAACCAAGAACTGAGGAAATACAATAATTACAGAGGCAGTAATCATCAGAAATTTCAGCAGCAGACTGGAAAAATATGTTCGCACTATGGAAAAATGGGACACACTGTAGATGTTTGCTATAGGAAACATGGGTTTCCCCCAGGTTCAAATTCAAGAACCCCAAATACGCAAATCAGACAGCTAATGTGGCGGTTTCTGACAATTTGGCAAACACTGGAGAGATAGGCAACGGTGCCTAGGAACAGACGTTTGGGTTCACAGCTAAGCAATACCGAAACTTGCTAACCCTGCTTCCACAAAATCCCAACGAGAACCTGATTGAACATAATAGCAATGTGCAAGTGAATCAGTTCTCAGTACAACAACATAGCACCATTCCTACTCATAATGGTAAAGTATTTAAAGATAAGTGGATTTTAGATACAGGTGCTGCTGATCACATATGTTTTTCTTTGTCTTTTTTTTACTTCTTACAAGTATATTAAACCTATGTGTGAATCTTCCGAATGGAAATTCTGTTGTGTCTAGCGTTTCTTGAACCATACATTTTTCTCCCTTTCTTTACTTAACGGATGTTCTCTATTTACCTAATTTCCAATACAATCTTATTTCTATATCCAGACTGACTACTGTTTTAAATTGTAAACTGATCTTCTCTGGTTCTTGTTGCTGGATTCAGAGTTCCAGTACCTGCAAGATGATTGGTACTGCTGAGATTAGAGATGGGCTTTACTTGTTGAAGGATCCTACAGACACTCATTCTTATGTTTCCATGCTTCATACAGATACGGATAATTGTAATTCTGTTGTTGCTAATAAAAATCTATGGCACTATAGGTTAGACCATCTTTCTTTGGATAGATTGAATGTTTTGCAGAAACAATTTCCTTTCATCAATAATGATAGACACATTGTTTGTGATATATGTCATATTGCTAAACAAAGGAAATTGCCATATACCCTAAGTGAAACTAAATCTAATAAAATTTTTTATTTGATTCATGTAGACATTTGGGGGCCTCTCTCTACTAGTTCTATTCAAGGTCATGTTTATTTTCTTATTGTTGTTGATGATTTTTCAAGGTACACATGGGTTTATCTGTTGAAAGGTAAATATGAAGCTAGAAGTTTAACTCAAAATTTCTTTGCTTTACAAGAAAACTAGTTTAATACCAAAATCAAGTTAATTAGAACTGATAATGGTCCTGAATTTAATATGGAACAATTCTATGCTGCTAAAGGAATTATTCATCAAACCTCGTGTGTTGAGACTCCTCAACAAAATGCTATAGTTGAAAGGAAGCACCAACACCTTCTCAATGTAACAAGGGCTCTTCTCTTCCAAGCCAATCTGCCTAAGTGCTTCTGGTCATATGCAGTTGGGCACTCAGCTTACCTTATCAACAAGATTCCTACACCTGTTCTTAGGGATAAAAGTCCCTATGAAGTCTTGCATTCTGCTGCTCCCGATTTTTCCATGGTCTTTGATTCACTATGTTTTGCTTCTACTCTCACCAACAACAGAACCAAACTTGACCCTCGTGCAAGGAGGTGCATTTTTATAGGTTTCAAACAAGGAATGAAAGGATTTGTCCTCTTTGATCTCAAGAATAGAGAGATCTTCATTTCCAGAAATGTGGTGTTTCATGAACATGTTTTTCCCTACAGTTCTAGTCAACAGGACAGCCACAATATCAGTCAATTTAGAAATTCACAAGAGCACAACATTGATTATACTCATGTCGTCAACGAGCCAAATGGAACGACCACATCCTACTGTCCAGAGTCAGAATGCAGATTAGCGTATCTCTCAGCATAATGAAGCACCTAATCACAACTTAAATCAAGCTAGCCTAGGAGACAGTCCGCCAGAACAAGGAGGGCTCCTACCTACTTGCAGGATTACCACTGCAGTTTATCTACATCATCAGTGAAGCTTCTTTCTGACTCTGAAAAACAATTGTCCTCTGTTACTTATCCTCTTTCCTCTGTAATTTCTTATAACAGGTTGTCTCCTAAGTATCAGAATTTTGTTGCACACATGTCCACTATCACAGAGCCGAGAAATTACTCTTAAGCTGTTAAAGATGAAAATTGGAAGAAAGCCATGCAAGAAGAAATTGTTGCCCTACAAAGAAACAATACGTGATTCTTGTTGATCTGCCAAAAAGAAAAACCCCTATAGGATGCAAGTGGGTTTACAAGCTCAAGCACAAGCCAGATGGAACTGTTGATAGGTATAAGGCCCAACTCGTAGCAAAAGGGTATACACAAGCGGAAGGAATTGATTTCTTGGATACTTTTTCACCTGTAGCAAGGATAACTACACTTAGGCTAATCCTTTCACTTGCAGCAGCCAAGCACTGGCACCTACACCAATTGGACATTGACAATGCATTTCTTCATGGACATTTAGATGAAGAAGTGTATATGACTCTTCCTCAAGGATTCTCTTCTCCAAAACCAAATCAAGTCTGTCTTCTAAAAAAATTGTTGTATGGGCTGAAGCAAGCAAGCAGACAGTGGTTTAAGACTCTTCACAAGGCAAGGCTCTCCAATCCCTGAATTTTGTTCAATGCTCTTCTGATCATACACTATATACTAAGTACACTTCAACCGATTTCACTGCTCTATTAGTATATGTTGATGAGGTCGTTCTCACGGGAAGTGACCTTGCTGAAATTAATCATGTAAAAAATTTCTTACACAAACAATTTCGCATCAAAGACATTGGAGATCTTAAATTCTTCCTTGGACTTGAATTTGCCAGATCTTCAAAGGGAATTTCATTAAACCAAAGAAATTATTCTTTGGAACTCTTATCTGATGCTGGTCTTTTGGCCTCAAAGCCAGCAAAAACTTCCATGGATCCCTCTATTCAGCTGTCCAAAGACATTGGAAATCCTTTATCTGATATTTCTTCTTACAGAAGACTCATTGGTAGACTTTTGTATTTAACCTCTACTCGACCAGATATATCCTATTATGTCCAACAACTAAGTTAGTTCTTGGACAAACCTACTGATATACATCTTCAAGCTGCTAATCGAATCCTCAGGTACATCAAAGCTTCACCAGGAAAAAGGGTTATTCTTCTCGTCGAAATCAGACTTCAAGCTTCATGCATTCAGTGACTCAGATTGGGGAAGGTGCATTGATTCTAGGCGATCTATAACCGGATTCTGCATCTACTTTGGTTCTTCTGTTGTATCTTGGAAGACCAAAAAGCAAACCACTATATCCAAATCATCATCCGAGGCTGAATATAGAGCTTTAGCCTCCACTGTTTGCGAGATACAGAGGATTCACCACATTTTGAAAGATCTCCACAACTTACCGGATACTCCTTGCAATCTTTTCTGCGATAACCAGTCTGCAATACACATAGCTCATAATGATTCCTTCCATGAACGGACTAAACATATTGAGATCGACTGCCATATTGTACGGGAAAAACTCCTCTCAGGTTTAATTAAGCTTCTGCCAATTTCTTCTTCAAACTAGTTGGCTGACTTTCTTACCAAACCTCTTGCTCATACCAGTTTTCATGTCATTTTGTCCAAGCTGGGAATGATTGATATATATTCTCCAGCTTGCGGGGGACTAATACCAGATAATAATTAAGCTTCTGTTTTCATTTCTTTTATTTTTAGTTAGTTAGTTTGTTATTAGTCAGAACGTTCGGATGTGTGCGTATATAAATATCACCATAGACTTTTTCATAGAGTATCTTTCATTCTCTCAATCAATGAAGCATATTCAGTTTATTTCTTTTCTTGCATTCGAACTCTCTTTCTCTCTTCTCTGAATTCTTTTCTTCCGCTCAATCTCTGTTACACCAAACTTATTACTTGATACCAAATGAGAAATGTGAAAAGAGTGATTGAATAAAGACAATAATAGTATAAAGGCATGATGCAGTACAAATTAATAATAAAAAAACAGAGAATTGCATTATATGTTTTGGAAAGGGAAGATTGTTGCCAAATGGTACTGACACCACTTTAGGACACTCAGAGTAAGTAAAACATGCAGCAAAGTGATTGATTTATGATAGGAACGTACTCTTGCAAAGTGATGAGAGATGCAAAAATTGTTTTCTTTTTTTAATTTTCATTACCTTGTAGAATTTTTATTATCTTAGAAAAGAATGTTATGAATTCAGCTGGTGGAGTTACAAGAGAAGAACATGCTGAATTTTTGCACAAGAATAAACAACATAAGAAAACATTGAGTGTTCACGTTAACCCAGAATTAAAAGTGAATCAATATAAATATTCAATGTTTTAGTCACCTATTTTTGTTGAATACTCAACATATCTAAAAGAATTTGTAAAACAGTATATTAAACCTCAACACATTTTTCCGAAAATCTTTTTTATTAAAGTAAAAAAAATTGAAGTTTGTTACGAGATAATAACAATTTTTGTAAACCAATGACTATGAATTCAAAATCTATTATTTATTCTTAATATGCCCTTTCTAATACCTTCTTCTAGACTAACTTAAGATCAACATGTCCTTTTAAAGTTTATGAAATACAACTTGATTCCTCTTATTATTTTATTTACTTCACTTCATAGGTATATAATTATGCAATCATACTTTTGTGTCAATTCAAATACTTTTGTAATATTTGTAATACCCTTTCTATTACAATTTTAAATCTATTTTTCATTTGGAATAATTGAGAAATTTTATCTAAAATCATTATGGAGACTAATAATATTTTCAAGAAAGGTATTTTTAAGATGAATTTCAATTTCAATTTTGTTAATATATTTCTCATTTTTATATAATGTGAGAGTTCAACAAATATTTAAATTCTAACACTTTACTTTAAAGAACCCTACCTTAGAGTGTGGTCCCAACTTAATCTCTCCTGCAAGTTGGAAAAAGAAATTTGGGTGTTAGAGGAGAGGAAGAAGAAGAGGAATTACACTTCACTTCATTGTATTCTGTCTCCTTTTTATTTTTTATTTTTTTTTCTCTCGAATCTATTTCAATGGTGGTGAATGCTGACTACAACAAGTTTATAGCATAATTTACATCCACAAAAATCTAACTTGGATTCAAGTGAATTATTCTTGTGCCCATTAATTGGACGAACCCTATATAATGTTAACATGGACGAACACCAAAACCAAACAAAACACAGAATTTGATTCCTTCTGAGTGGTGAAGTGATATTTTCTCCAATCATTTTTGTTTCTCTCTTTCTCTTTTTCTATGTCAATTTGGTTTCTTGTGAGTTCTGAGGTGATATTTTTTCCTATTCGTTTTCATATTTTTAGCCTTTTCCTACGTTGCTTGCTACTTATGGGTCTTTCCTCTCCTTCTTTTTACAACCATTATCAATGGAAAAAAGGAAAAAGAGATGCCTTTTTCTTTTACACTAATATCTTGAGATAATGATATGTATTTAAGAACCTCAGATCTTGATAATAGTTTTTTAAGAAAAATATTACATTTAAATAAAAAATAACCATTGAAAAGTCTTTATTTTCTTAAAATAATCCATCAACTTGAATTTAAAGAAAAAAAATATCAGAATGCAAATTTATAAATTAGTTATATTTATCTCTATATTTAAAATTAAGAATAATAATATATATATCTCATTTTTTTTATGTTATGTGATATCTATAAATCGTTAAATATATTATATTTGTCCTCAATACATATATAAAATAATATTTAACAAAATTAAATTTAAAATAAATAATTTTTTCACACAAATATAATACACTCAACAATTAATAAATATCACATAATTAATATATTTTCATTATACGTAAAATATTATTGTTATACCTAATACCTCAGAAAATATCTTTAAAAATAAAAATAATAACACATGAATACTGAGTGTTTATATTACATTTACTCAATTAATATTTTTTATTTATTTTATCTACAATTTTATCATCTCTCTTTAGAGTATATTAAATGCTCTTCATGTAATGTAAACAACCTACTAAATTTTAAGCAATCCCATTATTTTTTCACTCCAATTAGAATTTTACTTAACAATTTGCTTAACCTACGAATATAATTTCTTTCTCTCTTCAACATTAATATAAATACTAGGCAACTCATAAGGAATAATTACTTATATAAGTAAATCTTTATAATTTTAAACAACCCAAAATCACATGTGATATAAGAAAAAAATTGATAAAAAAACCTATTCAATAGTTAAATAACTTCCATTAGGGATGTTAGTAGATGTTTTTGGACACATTTTTCTAAAAATAATAAAATAAAAAAGTTTGACTAATTTTCAAAACAAGTATAATGCAAATCATGTAAATGTAATTAATGCCAATTTCAATTAAGATCTATCTATCCAAAAAGTAATTCAGATAATCTAATAACATTAATATATTCATAATAGAATTTCACTCTAGACAAACTTTCATTGTTGTTTATATAAATTGTTTAACTTATGACAAATCTTGTTTAACATTTTCCATCGGAAGATGTAATATGATGTTGCTTGTATAAGCAATTTTGTTTAACCAACTTTAAACAATAAATAATTCTAAGCCCTTAATCATTTAAAAACATTGTTGGTGTTTATTAGAGTTGTTTAAAGTTGAACAATTCTGCTCAACAATTTTTTCCTATGATTTGATTTAGTAGTGCATTGATTAACTTGTTAATACAAATCAAAACCTATTTTTCCAGTCACAAAATTTAATGTGACTTAAGTTTATCACTCATCTTAGAATTCTTAACATTAAAGTGACTTTTTATATAAACTCTTAAATTTAGAAGACATTGAAGGACCCACAAATTTAAAATAAACAATTCATTTAAGAAACTATTAACTTTGGATAATATAGTGGACTAATGAAATATTTATGTAGGACCCATTTAAATAACTCATTTAATGTTTGTAGGATCCACCAAAAAATCTTTGCAATTTAATGATCAACTACACATTATAAACGCTCTTATGTTCTATCCTTTTTATTTTGGCCTTTTTAACAGTTTTTGAATTATGAAAGAAGAAAAGAAAATTGTTCAACAACAATGATTAACAATTTATATAGAATTGGAATTAAATCTTTCTCTGTTGCTGTTTTTAAAAGGAGTGGAAGGAATAATAAAAATGAAAGCAAAGCTTAACCTAAGAAACTGAAATGCTACACCTAAAAAGAAAAAAAAAGAGACAGAAACTGAAGCTAAATCAACCAGTATGTATAGGCTCAATCTCTCAGGATGAGAGTGCTAGCTAAGAAATGAATGAATGAATAAATAACAGAAAATGTGTAAATAGGTGTACAAATTTTAGAATTGGAACTATGAAACTAGTTGTAGAGAGTGATTCATTTGCCCCCTATCATTGTTTGCAAGGAATGTGATTGATTAAGCATGTACAGGTTGGCATTTGTCATGATACCATGAAAATATGAAATCATAAAGCTTTCACTAAACTTGTCTGTTTTCTATCATGATGTTCTTCTCCATAACACTATATAAAGTAAAGTAGAGATGATATAATATAAACATAACTAAAAGTTTTAAACCCAAACATCCTTGGGAGAGTCCTGTAGAAGATTTTGAACAAATTGGAGGCAAAGAGCACATGACTTTATTCAGTCTCTGACTGATGAACATGAGAATGACTTTGCTAAGAAAAAGGAATGTACAAAAATTGGTGAAGAGACAGAATTTCTGACTGATTTTAACTTAAAGTTCTGGAGACAGATGCAGAATATACGATGCAATGTACCTTGAGAGAGGGCTCAAGAGACATTATGCAGTGTGTGTGATATTAACAACCCTGTTCAGTCTCTCAAGAATTCCACTAGCTTTCCTCTTAGCCCTTGATGTTCCACTATGTGCTAACTCAGAGATTGTTTTGTGGCTGTTCTCCTCTTCCCTTATTTCCTTCAACTTTGATCTATCATACAAACATACTGTTTGAAGGATTGCTACACAATTCTCCTTGTTGCGTTCACATGAGCTCTCCCTGATAATTCTTAGCAAGCTAGGCACAGCTCCAAGATCTCCCATCTCATGAACAGCCCTCTGGTGACTTGAAAGCAGTGCAAGGATGGCTAGTAATTCATCAACATGAATCTGATTCTCTATCTTTCTCAAAATCACTCTCACTGCGCCATCTTTCACAGCTCTTGCCTTGTTCTCATGCATTACACATATGTTAAAAATTGCTGAAGCAACATCCTTCATGGCTAAGGGATGCCCTTCATCCAAGAGATCTATCAATGGCTTTAAGGCACCTGATTTTCCTATGATTTCCTTGTTTGAGTCAAGAGCTGACAAAGTGAAAAGGGCAGCTGCAGCATTGCTTCTTGTTTCTATTGTTCCAGATCTCAAAGCTCTCATAAGGAGAGGAATTACCATAGGAGTTTCAGCCACTAGCTTTTTGTTGCTATCATGAATAGAGATATTGAGGAGTGTTGTGATTACATCTTCTTGGAGATCAGGATGAATACTACCGAAAGAATCACTCCCACAAATTGGTTTGAGCAATTGGGGAATGGCATCTGCAGAATCGCAGAAAAGTACCCGGAAACAAGGATGTTTCTTTGTCAACATGCGCAGTTCCTTTGCAGCTATCTTCTGATCAGAAAGTGTTGATGACATTTTCTTAAGCAAACAAAGAAAATGCTCGCGGTCTGCTTCATTTAAACCTTCCTCATCAATGTATTGAACAGTATTTGACAATTCAACTCCTTGGTTTTTTGACCATTGTTCTATCATTTCTCTTATTAGAAGATTTGGTGTAAGAACAGTGTGTGAAAAGACTTCATGCGTTCGAGGGCAAGTCCTGTTTCCAGCATTTAGCCATTTTTGAATGAAAGGTCTATCGTATGTCTGCATAATCGAAACCAAAAGATGCTACATATTAACAACCAAAAGAGGGAAACAAAATGAATCATTGTTCATAATTAGACAGGGAAAATATCTGCATCAATCTCAATTTTTGTTTCAAACCAGCACTGATTCACTCAAAACCAATCAGAAGTATCATTGCACAGAAAAAGGCTAGGACAGAAAGATAAAAAAGGTAGTTGGGGCGGTGGAAGCCATCACTGTAGTAATTTAGAAAAGAAAAAGGCCAAGAACACTAGAATTTAATTATTCCCTTTTGAGAAAACCAGTCAAAAGTTCTATACAGATACAATCACCACCGCCACTCACTCAAGAATCACATTTATGGACAGAGAATATTATTCTTTTTTCACCTCCCACTCCTTCTCTTTCCATCCACAATGGCTATCATAGGTACATCATCAAATTGCCCTTTTTCTTTTTCTTTTTCCTCTTTTTGTTTCTTCAAATGTACACTTGAAACATAAATGCAGTAAAGCTAACCACATAACTAAAGGGAAGATCACAGAAGTTCAGCAAATCAAACTAAAGGTACTTGGCATGCCATTTCCATTGAGAGCAAATGCAAAACTATTCCAAAGCAAAATGCAGCAAGTCCCACCCACACATTGAACAACAAAATGTGAAACAGTTAAACAGGTTAAAAACTGTTTGGATTGAAAGAAATATATATAAAAAAGAAGAAGCAAAACACATCTCCAAATGTTGAAACGATTTACCATCACATTTATTAAAATAGATAATATCAACTATATTATTAACTTCATCAAATAAAAGAAAAAATAACATCTCTAAGGTTCTGCACTGGGCTGGGAAAGAACTGAATATATTCCTTTTCTATCTTTCCCATACCTTTTTAGTCACTTAACATAGAATAAAGTACAGAAATTCCAGGAAAAGAGAGACGGACAAAAGGCCAAAACCAGAATCTATATCTTCACTTTAGTTTAATTTATTCCAAAAGAAATGAAACAAAAAAAAAAACATATTTGTTAAGAACTTTCTACCCTTTTTGCCACACCAGGATAATTCATCAACTCATTTTTCATTGTGCCCAGATATTTATTAAATTAATAATAATAACAACAACACCCTAAATTTATTTTGTTTTTTCTGCTTCCAGCATTTCCCCAGAAACCACAAACACCGCAAATTGTTGTTGTTATTATTACTCTGGCAAAAATAAATTTTATCAATCCTTCTAATATTTTATAAAAACAAGTAGTAAATGAAGAAATATTCGTTTAATGTCTTAAAATTTAAAGCATGTCATTACTTTGTTTATCTGCTAAATAAGAGGATTAACAGAAAAAAAAATGTGGGAAGATTCAGAATTCTTGTTCTACACTTCAAATTCTGACACTAACCTGACCAGAAGCCACAATGACAGGATCTCTCATCAATTCCTTGGAAAGAGGACACTTGAATTCATCAGGGCAAGATGACACACTCCTGTTGTGCAGTTTCAAAGACAGTGAAGACCTCTTTCTTAGTTTCAACTCCTTGAGAACACAGAGAGTCTCTTTTGCCTGATCAATGATCTCAGTACTGCAATCCTCATCATCCACAATGGACTTCACCAACCTCTGAAGCTCCTTCTTCAACTCTATGGCCTTCTTCACCATCACCCCTGGATCAGAGTCCAACACCCCTGGCTTGGCCATGTGACGATGGTGATCCCAATGGATCAGACCCCAAAGCCTTCACCTTTACAACAGCCCAGAAATTTATTTATGTCAAAAATTGAAAATTTGGTTCAGAGAATGGAGAAGCAGAGAATATCAGTGGTTCAACACACTGTTTTTCATCTTCTCTTCTCTCTTTCTCTCTCCTTTACGTATTGCTCTTCTTTTTAAAAGAAAGGAAATTTGTGTGAGTGAGTGAGTCTCTCTCTCTCTCTCTCTCTCTCTCTCTCACTATGTGCCGGTTTGGCTGCTTTTATTATTCTGCTGGCTTCTATTCTCAGTAACATTTAACTGTGGAGAGGAAAACAAGGACATTACCATAAAGACACAAACTCATAACTCCACCATAGTTTTTTTTTCTCTCACTAGACTTTATTCTCCTTATATAATACTAATATCTCACTTCCTTGGTTTGGTCATTGGCATAATTCATCCGCAAGTTATTCACCAAAAAATCTGAAACCAAGAGAGAGAAAAAAGTGGTAATATTCTCCTAGTCTTATCCCCCAAGTTTCACATTGCCTTTTTCTTTCATTTTACCAATTTACTACTTCAATTTCATCATGTGTTTTATGTATTAAAATATATCAAATCTCTAATTTGGTCTCTTGGAAACTTTACTTGTACTCTCCAAATTATTATTTTACCATGAAATTCTCCTTTCGCACTTATCAACTTACTCTTCTCTCTCCAAAGTTTGGTTTATATGAATAACAAGTTTTCAAGATTAAAATAACACAAATAATATCTTTTTTAAGAATTTAGTTTACCCATTCTTACAAATCACACACATAACGTTAATAGTCTATTCTTCTTCTTCTTTTTTTTAAGAAAAAAAAAAGGTCTTTTTTTATCACTTTCTTTGTTGATTATACAACTTTTAAAATTTTAA
Organism: Macrotyloma uniflorum; assembly: GCA_016859785.1. Lineage (NCBI taxonomy): Eukaryota > Viridiplantae > Streptophyta > Magnoliopsida > Fabales > Fabaceae > Macrotyloma > Macrotyloma uniflorum. Next base: position 1,414,005 of record BDMB01000025.1, read on the forward strand.
ATTATATTTAAACTGAAAAAATTATATAATAAAAATCTATTTGTTGGTCCATTATTCTTATATTATTTCGGATAAAGCTAACTTTATATATGTCATATTAAGTTTGACTTCATACAGAAGTTAATGTCATTTAATTTTTAACTGATGATCTGTCAATATAATAAATGAAGTGTAACTGATAGAGTTGAATTTTTTTTTATAAATTTTTGAGCTTGGCATTTTTCTAATGGTGCGTTACTTTGAATATAAATACAAATAAAAAATAAAAATTACCATTCTTATATGTACGTTAGTTTTTTTTTAGTTGAATTAACTGTTAATTTTATACAAATTCTATATCATTAAATTATTTATTGACTATTTTAATATAATTATTATATATTAAAAAAATGTTGATTTCAGAATGGAACGCGTATTGTTCAATAATGTATTGTGGCAGAAGTCTGAATTTCAAATAAAACGGAAACACACGAACATTTAATACATAAACATGTTTAATCAATTAATTACTTATTGATAACGATGGAATAACTACAAATATTTCATTTTCTTTCTCAACTCACCTCAAATTTTAGTTATTAGTATATGTTAAGTATCATTATATATATAAATGGAAAGATTTTTCTTGCTTAAAGGAATGTAATATCTTTATAAAGGAATGTGATGTATTTTTAATTTTTTTAATTTTAATTTGAAAGAAGAATGGGTAGAAAATAGGGTTAGTGTTAGAATGAATACAAAATATGGTGTCGGTAACATGCATAGTGTGTTGTTGAAACATATTTTAAAATAAGGAGATGTTATTCAACAACTATATTGGCGTTAATGAAAGTTCATCACCATGCATGGCTGTCAGAGAAAAATGTACACCTTGCATATCAAAATACACAAATCTTCACCCAACAAAACTTCAATCCAACATTAAATATAAACATATTCAAATAACTGTTTTTGTTTGGATAAATATATGAAACAAAAAATCTATGTAAAACAGACTAGACGTGTATGATTAGAGTTAAACCTATAATGGGTGAAAATAAACTCATTATTAATCGTTGTAGTATGTTAAACAATTCAAAATTTAAGAATAAGATAATTTATAAATAATTAATCTTTTAATTATATTAAAACTATATTTATCTTAATACTACTTTCGTTCAGACGCGTTTAATTACAGAGTTATTCTCGTTCAAATGTGTTTAATTATATAGCTATTCTTGTATTTAGTTACATAATTTTGACGTAAACCGATATTTTAATGTTACTATAATTATACCTATTAATTGTTACACAATCAATATTTGTATGACTTTCAAAATACATCTAATTTTTAATATCGAACCAACAATAAGATCCATAATAAATAATTGTTTGAATAGAGTAAAAATTTAAAATTTTAACATAAATTATAAATTATGAAAAATACATACAATAAGTGCCTAATACTGAAAAAAAATAATTATAATATATTCGATCAATTAAAAATTAAATATTTATTGTAGATTTATTAAATGTGACACCTAATGTTAATGGATTTTTTCATGAATGAAACTTATTAAAATTCATCCAACCTTAATCATATATAATATACGTTTTTTATACTATTTTTTAACTTGATGGTTAAGAATAATTCAAAAAAATTTATAATAAAAAAATCGAAGATAATCTTAAAATGTTCAATCATATAAATAAAAAACATTTATTGAAAATAAAATTGTAATAAAATTGTATTAGAATTAAAAAAAAAAGTAAAATATTAAATGAAAAGAATGAAAAAAATAAAAAGAATAAAAAGAAGTGGATAATAGAAAAAGAAGAAATGAAGTAATTATTGAGTGAGATTGGTGACAAGAAGGAAGTGGGTAATGGGCAGCATGACAGGTAAGTGATAGTTCATCCATCCACATATAAATTTTTATTTTTAAAAAATAATAAAAATAATAGAAAATTACATAAATTAGCATATGATTAATGAGATGGGTAGTGTGTAGTGTAGCGAGACTGAGGGCATAGGTGGGTCCCCCATGCTCCATCCTGCACGCAATCACGGACTCCACGGCCCTCACAGCTGGCACGCCGCGTGGCCAAAACTTCCTTTCTACTCGTCTCCGCCACGGGCCACCATCTCCTGCACCCGCTACCACACTAAATTCCCTCTACGCCTCTTTTCGCGCCTTTCCTTTTACTCACCTACATTCGCCTCCATTTCTCCAATGCTGCACCCGCATTCCCACCTGGCCCACTTATTCCTTTTCTCCACGTAGGTTCCTCCATCACGACACGTGTCCGTCTTCGTGTCATTCTCCGACAAGAATTCTGGAAACGGGAACCTGTGGGTTCCATCACTAATCACTGAACCGGCTCGACCGGACCGGATTCGTTCGGATTGGTTGGTAATTTTGATATCTAATTACACGCTTTATTATTTAATTATTTTAATTTAATATACATATTTTTCTCTGGAAATATTCAATTAAACGCCGAATATTATGTTTAATTGTGCCTACCAAAAGAAAAATATAAAATAAATAAAAAAGTTATTTAATTTGATTTTAGTTGAATTTAAATTTCAGTGGGTTAAATTGTTGGAAAAATGAGCGCGTGGCTTCACTCGCACCCGTTCATGCCGTGGATTATTTGCCTTTCACTCCCTCACCCTGTTGATTCAGTCTGACACTGATAATAAATTCATATATTTATTTTACATTCAAATTATATATATATATATATATTTTGATGTTTAGTTTATTGCCCATAATTTAATATTAAATATATATTAAAAAATGTTGAATTACTATGATGATAAATTATGGTTTTATGTGTACGGTTTGAAGATAATTTGACCCATTTTTTAATATTAGGTCATTATAAATTAAAGATACTCCGATTTAGAAAATATAATTAATTAAGATAGATTAAAAAGATTAATAATCAAAATATGATTATTAATGTTTAAACATTAGGTTAAGAAAAATTTAATAACAGAATCCAGTTCAAGAAACAGATTCATCTAAATAATAATATAAATATAAAGGTTGGTAATACATTCTACAATATCTACATCTGAAGCCGAAAACTAGATTTTCTAGTAAGAATTATATATTAGGAATATTTGGTTCTAATAAAAACATGTATTAAATGTGTGGATAGTGTTAAAAAATACTACATGTGGGTGATTATGATGGTAACAATAATAAAAGAAAATAAAATGATGATTAAAGTTATGGATTGTATATAGCGAATGAATATGATGATAATTGAATTGAAATTCTCTTATGTGGCCATAAGAACAGGATTCGAGCACAATTATGAAATGCACTTATATCATTGCGAAGAGAATGAAGTTCAAAGGAGAAGGTCTCAAAATTTGTTTTGATTGGAGTGATATGGAACATCAATAATGACATTTATTTATGGTAACATGTGGTGGTGAGTTTAAAAGTTGAAAAAAAAAATAATGTAGATTGACATGGAACAAGGTTGAAGCAGATTTAAGGGCAGTTTCCTTGAATTGAAGGACCACTTGATTTGAGAATTTGATATCCTAAGAAGAAGAAGAAGAAAAGGTGGTTATTAGGACCCTTCAATGGTGGGGCACAAACACTGAAAGCTATGTCTCTCTCCTCCACTGCCCTCAAAGATGGATAAGTTTGACAAAGAATTCAATGGAGTCATGAAATTTCAGTTTTTGAAGGCAAAAACATCCAGAAATAAAGTCAATCATACTGTTCATATGATGTCAGAATTCCACCAACCAAAATTACTTTACCCTAATTTTTTCTTATTTTTCCTTATTCTATTCTCAAATTTCACCTTTATGCTTCTTTTTCTATCAAATCAAATCTCTGAAAGACCTTCTAACAAATTTTCCCCTTTTATTTTGTCGGCAAGGTGTAGTGCTGCTCATAAACAATCTTTTATATATAACTGTCCAAAACATCATAATTTCTTCCATAAACTTTCAATTATTTTCGATAAACACATGCAAAAACAAAACCCATTTGCTAAACTTGTACAAAACAACTTTGATTTGAAATGTTTAGAACAGGTGAAATCAACTTCTTTTATTCACTGTCAAATCAAACAAATCAAAAAGAAAGATATTTTTATTCAATAAAACAATTCAAGTTAAACTTTAACTTTTATATATTTAACTATTTTATTCCTTTGCAATTTGTTATTTAACTTTTTCCATATTATTTTGGCATTACTTTTTAAGAAAACAAACCCATCATTGTAGCAATAATTAACCCAGCAATTTAATCTCAGCACTAAGTTTTTCTCGTAAATTTGCAAGCATTTTTTAAATAAAATTAGAGTGGCAAACTATTCAATGCACTCCTTCATTCAAAATCAATTACATGAAAAATCTCTCAATCACTCTTCTTTATATTTTGTATAAAAATATAAGGATTAAAGATTTTACATCGATTACAAGATAAATATAAATCGACTACGAGATAAATATAAATTAAAATTTATATAATAATATAAATCTCATTTTATTAAATTGATTTGATGAATATGAATTAGATTTAAAATTTATTATTAATATAGTATTAGAATTAATTCTAACAAAATTTTCATATCATTATCAAACCACTTAAAAAAATTAATTAAAGAAACATATTAAAAAATACTTATAATAATATAAAACATCATCTTTTTAAATTTAATATTTATTTAATGAAAATCTGATTCAACATATTAGGCTATTAAATGCCTTGTTGAAAGTTAAACCTTTAAATAAGATAAGACACATAATTGACTTTCAACAAATTAGACCAATCCCTAAAAATCAACCCAATCAACCCTTTATATGTAACTATAATAATCTCAACTTTATAATTATGTCTAACTCAATTTTCATGATAAATCTTTAGATGGGTCAAGTATATGTCCTTATTTTTGTTGTAGTTTCTATAGTTTTTGTTTGTTTTGAATCTCTTGATAAAGTGGCAATTTTGCTAACATAACACATGTGGCATGAGATAAAGATAAAAATAATGAGTCTTTTAGCTTCATATTTTGATCAAAACTTGAAAGCATTGTCTTAAATGAAGAAGAATGAGATGGGAATAAGCATCATGCAGACGATACAAGCTGAAAAGGCCTGCAGAAAAAGAAAAGCAAAGACTGAAATTTTCCCATTTATGATGTGAGTTGTATGGTTTCTTCTAATTTGGATTTGGCATTCATGTGTCTATTTTAAGAAACTAGGTTGCAGAGGTGACTAAGAGTTGATGTAATCTGAGTATGGAGCAGAATAGTTAAAGGATATGGTTTGATTCTATGAATTCAGACTTGAGATTTTCTGAATACTCTTTCTTGCTTGCTGTTGCACTTGATTGATTTCGACTTTGAATTGATTAGAAAGGGAAAACACAATATACCAATTCTGGTTCCACTCATGTCAAAAATCTACTTCCCTCACAACTATCATTGCTTCCTCATATAATAACACAAGTACAATAATATCTAATCAGTAGATGCTGAATTTGTTCTTGCTCCTGCTTCATTCTCAATCTCATTTTTCATTCTTTAACACAGTATTAATGTTTCAAAAATTATTCTCAGTTTGTAAATTACATTATTTATTTTCTGTTACATTGAATTTTATTTTTAAATTTTGTTTCTGAATTTTAATTTAATTTAAATTTTTATATAATCAAATTATAAATTCTTTCGGTAAAAAATAAGTTTTTTTATTATAAAATTATTTTTTATGAATTTTCTTAAAAAAATTAATTATTTATTAAATATTTCTCATATATTTATTTTTATTTTTATAAAATTTTTTATAAATTTATTTGTAAATTTTTTTTTATAAATTTATTTATGAAATTTTTTTTTATAAATTTGTTTTTAAAAAATTTTTCATGAATTTTTTTATTAAAAATAATTTTCTCTAATCTTTTATTTATATATTTATTATAATAGAAAATTCGTAATAAATTTGTAATTAATTTTAAATATTATCTACAGATGAAAATATGATTTTTTTTATAATATTTATTCTTTTTAGGTAAATTGAATTTTAAGATTTTACCTATCTAAATTAATCTTAATTTAAATTTAGTTCTTAAATTAAATTTAAAAAAATGGTGTATCTTTTGATAATTAATTTTTATGATGTCTTTCTCAATTTCAAGAGTCTTATTTGTTAATTTATTTTTATTTAATGTATTACAATTTTATTCTTAATAACAGTAGAATCTATTTTTCTTTTTAATTTATTATTATTTATAAAAATTATTTAAATTTAGAATTATTCTCGTAATGTACAAAAAAAACTTACTAATTATTACATATAAAAATAGTTTACACTAAAAATTATATAAAAATAGTTGTGTAATTATAAATGGTTCGAAATTTTTTAGAGGACATTTTTCTCACCTTATAATTTATTTTAATTATTTTTATAAAATGGTTTTAAGAAATAAATAATTACTTTTTAAAATTCAAAATAAGTAACCTTGTTATCTCAGTGCGAGGAGGTTTTGGCCCATAGCATGTGATGGACCGAACCATAAAATGTCGACCCAATAGAATTTGGCTCAACTTAGTTAAAAATTTAAAGGCTTAAGCCTATTTTGGAAGTTTCTAGAACAGGGATAACAAAATACAAATAAACTATTGGACAAACACATGCTCACCAAACTTATCATTAAAAAAAATCAATTTATTTAAAAAATGGATTAAGTTCATAATTAATTATCATAAACATAATCAATTATTATTAAAATAATCAATTATTTTATTTTTCATCAATTTTTAAATTTATTTAACATCATTTTATTTGATTACTAATAATAATAAATTATATTTTTTTAAAAAATAAATAAATTAGTTCCTTCTAAAATGGAAAGAGGGAGAATTGTTATCTATTTAATTTATATATAAATATATATTATAGATATTATTTTCAAGTAGTTATTAAATTAAAGAAAAAGTGTATACTTTTATAAAGTACATTATTGTATGAGGATTTGCACTATTAATTTTTAGTTGATGTTTTATGTAAGGTTTGTGTGTTTAAAATAAAATATGAATTATAATTTCTTAAATTTATTTTTTTAAAGTATGTAAGAAAAATTCTTTAATAAAAGTTTCTTATATTTCACTAGACTAACCTGAATTGTTATCTTTTACATTCATCTTTAACTCCATTAGCAGTGAAAATCATAAAAGTTTACCTGGCTTCACATATTTCCACACATTTGCTTTATTATTATACCAAACACGAGACTAGTTTGTATAAAAATAAGGATTCTGAGTGTAGGGTTCCCTTTCTAGACAGACATGAACTACAAACTCAAACCATTTACAGGCCAATGATGTCCATTGTATGGTTCCTCTCTGGTTTCTAGCTCAGTACTCAAATATATATATCTATATATATATATATATATATATATATTATGAAAAGTATTCAACAATGATATCTGCCTTAAAAATTTATTATGAGTGTGCAAAATATCTAATAATCTCTGTAAAGAAAATATAGTAGAATTTTTCCTCTTAATAATATTTTTTTCTATCCACTGAACTAAATAAGGAAAATATTAAAAGAGTTATTAGTTAGTATTTATTAAGGTTTTATTAATTAAAGAATCAACAATGAAAAGGTTGTATACAAATGCACATTGATGCATTGCATTGGATTTGGAGTCGACATTTCCAAAGTCCTTAACTACTTCCACCTACTTCGCATGAAACCACATCAACATTGTTTTCATCGACCCAGTTCCTAGGCTTCCACTGCCCCCATTATCTACCCAAAATCTAACACATACCAACAACATACAAGGCCCAGTTTTGCATTTCATCTTCCTTTCTCTCTCCAGGTAACAAACACCCCACTTTCTCTGGCCACCTTCTTGTTCTTGTTTGTTTGGTTTCTACAATGCAAGGTAGATAGAATCATGCAAATGTGGGTTCTACTGAGAAGCAGGGGGCTAATTAATCTGCATGAAGAATGTCACTGTGTTTGTATTTGATCAAGGGATGTGTGTATGCATGCTTTTGACACTTTTCTTTTTGTTAGTTTTCTGCATATGATATTTGATCAAGTAACGGTTTTTGTCATCAGAGCTGTGACAAATGGAAATTTTAAATTAGTGGGTGCCTCAGTTGTGGAGATTTGAGGGGATCTAGTAATTGGACTGAGGTGGTGTTTTCATGTTTTTGTTATTTATAAAAAAGATATGAGCTTTTTAGAATCCGTGAGTGATGTAATAAAGAGCTTTGATGTTGAGGGGTTATAGATTCAATATAAAAGCTTACCTCATTTTTAATTTTTTTTCTTTTGTCTTGGCCACCTTTAGAATTTGATCGACAAGGAGGTTAGATTTGTTTTAATTATTTGATCTCTTTTGGGCTTTGGTAGAAACTTTGGCTTTCTTGTCTGTTTCTTTTTATTGGTTAGAAGTTTTTTTGTTTTCTTATAAAATCATTCTAACTAACCAAATATATATGTAGAGTTGCAGTAGTAAACATTACCAATTAAAGACAATGTTAAATACATTATTAAGCTAAGTGATAACTTGGAGATTTATTTTTGTATAATTTTATTTAAAATATGATTAGTGAAAAGTTGGAGCCAAAACCTATAATCAAGTACTGTAATAGGTAATCAGGGAAAGTTTCAATTGAGGCCATTTGGACAGAGTTAACCTCTGCATTATTTATCAACCTGTCCTCTTTTCTGAGCTGTCCTTATTTGGTATCCGAGGTTTCTTTGTCATCATAAGTTTGTTAAGTACAAGGTTAGGACAAATGGAAAAGGCACGAATCATTTCTCAATATATTGTGATATGTTGATCCTAATGTTAGTTTTGTGTGCTGATCTAGGTGCTCTGCCATCATTATACATTTGTACGAGATGGCAACAACTACAGTGTCCAACTTGCCAACTGCGATGTCCAGACCCAAGATTCCATCATCACAAAGGTTTGCAAATGTAAGTCCTGCAAATCTTGGAGGCAGGTCTAAGGTTGGCTCATGTCATAAACTGGCAAGTGTTTGTCATGTTGCATCAACACAACCTTTCCAGCAGGGCTTGACAATGACATCAGCTGCTGTAAAATATGAAAAAATGATAACAAAAGCAATGTCCGCGTCTAGTTCAAACAGTGAAGTTCCTGGATTGCCAATTGATTTGAAAGGTTTCAATTCTATTTCCATGAATCTTTCGTATCAATACATATTTGTAGGATGTCCAAACATCATATACTTGGTGTGTTTTTATTTAATCTATTATTGAATTTGTTTGATTACTTTATGATTTGAAGAATATATGCCCTTAATTGCCTTTCCCATGGTTATATGAAGTAATGTCAAAAGGTTTGTTTTGCGACAACATAGCCTCTTTTATCTATTCAAGAGTTACTCATTCCAAAATCTACTTTGCTGAAGTTAGTATACTAGAAAAGATAAAGTGTAAGAAACATTGCTTCTTAGACAGTATCTATACACTGCTGTATCTGCAACCTGTATATGATATATCAACTCAACAATAATGTCTTAAGTTTTTACCTTTTTCTCATAAATCTGGTATTGCCAAATGTACCTTGTGTTTTTTTCTTGCTGTCCTTCTTCATGTCTTTGATTTGTTGTGGCATTCCACTGAATGTTAAGTGATGTGCAGGTAAAAGGGCTTTCATTGCGGGTGTGGCTGATGACAATGGATATGGCTGGGCAATAGCAAAATCTCTTGCAGCTGCAGGTGCTGAAATTCTTGTTGGCACATGGGTACCTGTGAGTAATTATTACTGATTCTGGTGTTGTGTGTTTGTACATTGTTTACTTTTACCCTGTTGTATCTTCTGCAGTATACAAGTGGTTGGGTACTAACTTTGAACATTTTCATGCAGGCTTTAAATATATTTGAGTCCAGTCTAAGACGTGGAAAATTCGATGAGTCACGCAAGTAAAAATTTTAAGTGGTGCTATTCAGTTTATTTGTTAGAAAATGAGAAACTCATTTATTTTGCTAACAAGGAACTCTTCATTTTTCAGATTACAAGATGGTTCATTGATGGAGATTGCTAAAGTGTATCCTTTGGATGCAGTATATGACAATCCTGAAGATGTCCCAGAAGATGTAAGAGAGAAATCCATAAGTTATCAAAATAAACAAATTACATTTACAAAACATATTTTCTAATGTTTGTGAAAATTTTATAGGTGAAAGCTAACAAGCGCTATGCTGGAGCCACAAATTGGACTGTACAGGTATTGATTAACTATTCTGTCATCTGTATTTCTCTACAATTATGATACCCTTTCAATACTTTTGATGTGAAATGAGTGAAAACTTTGCCTAAAGAGCTTTTTAATTCGATTTATCTTAAATATTTGAATATATAATCAGTCTAGTCAAATTGTAGATATGAGTTTGTTTTCAGCTAATAGCATTTTATTTGGTGCCATAAATGTTGATATGGAAATTTCTTGTGCTAAGATCGCTCAGGGGAGCAGCTTATTGGATATCAATTTATTTTCTTTTGAGCTAATAATTGCTAGCTAAATAAGCTAAGTATATTTAAGCTTTACAAATACACATCACAAGTTACCAAAAGAATTATTATATTATACGTGCTTATTTCAAAATCGATATAAGCAGGACTTGTAACATATAAAAACTTGTTGGAAATTTTATATCAACTAGAGATGAGATCAAATTATAATATATAGGTGAAGTATAAACGTTATTTATATGTTGATTTTGTAAAGGGATGGGTTGAGTATTTGACATCAATTAGATATGAGGTCAAAATATAGTATATTAATAGATTGTAAATCTCATCTTATAAGTAAGTTTTGTAAGATTGAGTTAAATCCATATTCACTTTTTAATATAACTCAGGTTCAATTTGAAGAATATTCCATTGTTATGCCGTTTAGAATACATTTAAGCTTTATACATGATTGTATAGATCAATTGTTGGCTGGTAAACATCATTGGTGCCAATTCAATGTGGAAAGACATAGCTGCACTTTTGGGACAAATAAAGCTCATCATAAATTTGGAGACAGAAATCATAATTAAGCTTTTTTATTCCAGAGAATTTTAGAACCTCTTCTTTAGTGGAGACTGGATACAGAGAAAATAGTCTAAGGTCTTACAATCTATTCACATTTGAAGATCATGTAGACCAGAAGCTTGTAACCAGATAAAGAGTTATAATCTACTCTTGGATTTGCATTTTAATTAAAGAAAAAAAATCTCTTTATATGTTTTTCCTCTGCTCCCTGCGTGCAAACCAGTATGTATAACCTGGACAAAGTCAATATTACAGTTTATCTGGGCTGTTGACTATAAGCTTTACTAACTTATTCAATAAGATACATGAATTTAATCATAAATAAATCATATAAATTCCTTACATGATGTACTTATCTACTAGATGAAGGGTCTTTCTTTAATTTTTGTTTTTTTGTTTTAAACTTTCCTATGACCAAGCCTGAAGCTGAAAACGTAATTTCTTTCTGATTATTTCATATTATTAGTTAATTACTTGATTTTGGTTTAACGCTTATTTATTAATTTTTCATAATGGAGATGAATTCTAGACAATAATTGTTTGAAACATAGGATGCTTTGTTGAGTAGCATATACATTGTGATCTGTGTCTCATTTTGTTGTATGTGGCGTTTACACTGTGATTTGATTTACCTTGTAGGAAGTTGCTGAATCTGTCAAGAAAGATTTTGGCACTATCGACATACTTGTGCACTCACTTGCTAATGGACCAGAGGTATTACAATAATGAAGTTTCTTGTTGCCTCATGTCTTCTATAGCTTTAACTGACACTCAACTTTGTTTTAGGTCAGCAAACCATTGTCTGAGACATCTCGGAAAGGATATCTTGCTGCCTTGTCTGCATCAAGTTACTCTTATATTTCATTACTCAAACATTTTCTTCCAATCATGAACCGAGGCATGTTCATTACCAAAAGAGGGTTTCCATTTTATTGCTTCATTGTTCGATCAATTATTTTTCTCACCTTAATGTTTTGGTTGTAGATGGATCTGCAATCTCTCTTACCTACATTGCTTCAGAGAGGATCATTCCTGGGTATGCTGGATACGCTTTAAGAACTCAGAAACTTGTTTATTTTGCTCACATTTTTTTGTTTATAGTTTTGAATGTCTTGTATGCAGATATGGTGGTGGTATGAGCTCTGCAAAAGCTGCTTTAGAAAGTGATACAAGGGTGAGTTTTCTTTTTCTTTTCTTCAAACTTTCAAATTATGTGCAATTAGCTTCGTATTCCTAACTTTCTCCACCTCCCCCTTTTACCCTTTGGATATTTGATATTATATCTCAAGTTTTCTGCTTTTCCAGGTGCTTGCTTTTGAAGCTGGTAGAAAGAAAAGAATCAGAGTCAATACCATATCCGCAGGTATTGATGGCTTACAACTTCATCAGCAAATGATTTTTGTTTGCTTTCCTTTTCTCCTTCTAATGACATAAATTCATGATGTGGAGCAAGTGATGGCAATTGCATGGTGAAGAAGGAAGTGTTGTAAAATCTTTTATGCTCTGGTTTTATTATATTACCAACATTGGTGAAGTCTATACCGTAGAATGCTTTACTACATTATATCCAAACTACATAATTCACAATTACTAAAAGTAGATCCAATTCTTGGTTTATACAACAACAATTGTCTCATCCCACTAGCTGAGTTCAACTTTATAGATCACTATGAAATCACTTATAGTAATTTCCTCTAATGTCTCGTGTAGGACTACCTAATAATTTCTCCTTCACAGGTTGATGGGGGTGTTAAAAAAATAGAAGTGTCACCATACATTTTATTATTTTTATGTCTGAAGAGTTGTTATTTTCTTCTCTCTAAATCCTATGTAACTTGTGTACTATATGCAAGTAAACTTCTCCATTTTTTTGCCTGTTTTCAGTACAAATTGATAAACATATTGAGTTGTTTTCAATGGGTAGGTCCACTGGGAAGCCGTGCAGCAAAAGCAATTGGCTTCATTGACATGATGATTGATTATTCATTTACCAATGCACCACTTCAGAAAGAACTACATGCTGGTAAAGTTTCCCTTTGAGATTCTTCCTTTCTGAAATGACCCTTCTGCATCTTTTTGCTTGCAACTACTCACACATTGGAGTTTTTGTAACAGAGGAGGTAGGGAACACTGCTGCATTCTTGTCATCACCCTTGGCATCAGCCATTACAGGTTCTGTTATATATGTTGACAATGGCCTAAACGCTATGGGTGTTGGAGTTGACAGTCCAATATTTAAACAACTTGACATTCCAAAGGAGCACCACTGAAATTTTCCATTCAGGTCCTTAGTTTTTACATCTTCATAAATTACTAAGCGGTTGTGTGAACTTTGTTACCACTGATTTTCATCATTTATGACCCACTTTTCATCATCCTCTGCAAAATGTATCTTATCATTTGAACAGTCATACCTTGAGGAATGAGGATTTGAGGTTAAATTATTTTAGTTCTCAAATAAGAAAAATTGAGTAGGTTTGTTAAATTCTCTTATCCCTTTATATTTCAAATGTTTTTAACAAGGTCCTTGTATTTTCAATAGAGTTGTATGCAAAAATTGAAAGGATAGGGATATATATAAAGTTAAATAAATTGCTTAATTCAAAATTGATTGGTTGGCTAAAGAACTATAAAAATTAAGATATAAGTAATACTTTATGTGGATAAATCAATTTAAATTTCTCAAATTTTAAAGATTTAATTTCTACCATATAAAAAAATGGGTTAACTTTATTATTTTAAAAAAAAAAACCACTACTAAACTTTGTTATTATTTATTTATTTATTTTTAAACATAATTTTAGTTTAAATACAAAAATTTTAATGATTACGTTTATTTTGCAAATATTGGATTTAACCGATTAGTAATCAGCTATTTTGCAAACAATAATTACTATAAATAATCTATAAAAAGTAAAAAATATAAAAATATTTTTGGAGATTCATAAAAATATATAAATTATTTTGTAATATTACTTTTTTCTTAAATTACTCTAACTATTTAATCTAATTTTCTCCTAATTAATTGTTAATTTACCTCAAATTCACCCTGAAGCACAGCATGACATCTTTTTGTCACATCATGACATTGATAGCAAATTGACATTCATTTGGTGGGAAGATAAGCTGAAGTTCTGGTAAAAATGATGAAATTGAAAGCTAAGATGTAAAATTCGTGAAATTAAAAATTCAATAGTAAAATTTACAAAATTTCAAAATTAGGTAATAAAATATGTAATTCAAAATATATGCATAATAAAAAAAATTATTTTTCTAAAATTTAAATATATGTTTTTTGTATTCTTATTTCTAATAATGATAGCTGATGTAATGATTTGTTAAGATTTTCATTCAATTTTTTTAATCTATTATTATTAAGAAGGACTTATAAAATATGTTTAGAAATTTAGAGGAACCTAAAAAAATATAATTAAAAATTTATAAAAGTGAATTGATATAAAAAAATGTAGAGACATATATAATAGTTCTTGAAACTCAGCAACATGCTTCTTAGTAGGTATTGAGAATATAATTTGAATATCTTGTAGGATTAGAGTTCTCATCTTAAATACCTAAATCAATTAAATAATGTATTTATTATCTTTTATAAATAAATTATTACATATAATTTATTTTAAATTTACCATGAAAAATAGTTTTACATTACTTTTATTAAATAATCATAATTTTTAGCTTATAAACTGTATGTATTTATCATTTATACAATATTAGTTGAATTTCAAAAGAATAGAAAAAATAATGATTATTATTTTTATATTACGTATAATTTTTAATGTTTAATCATTTTATTATATTTCTTTACATAATTTTTGTTTGTGACATTAAAAATAAATTATACTACAATAAATTAAAATTATAGTAATATAAATAAAATGGCTTAAAAAATTTGGTCCCTAATAAATTTGTGGATTTTATTTTTATTCCTAAATAATTTTTTTATGTATTGGACTGCATAATATTTGTATATTTATTTTGATTTACGTCATTTATTTGTATAATATGCGTTAAGGTACTTGTTAAGTGATTATATTAAAGGATGATTAAGAGTGACACATGTATATCTTATTAAATAAATTTTTAGTTTCTAATAAATCTGTAAATTTACTTTCGGTCTCTAATAAAAAAATTCTCATTTTAATTTCATATAATTTTTTTATGTTTGATCTGTTATTTATTAATATCTTTTAATTGATGAATTGTCTATTAAGTGCGATATTGAATTTAATTAATATTTCTATTATTTGATGATGAAAAAAATGAATAAACCTGAATATATATATATATATATATATTGATCTTTATCTTATTTAAGTTTTTATACTCAAGACTAAAAGAAATAAGAATCAAATTCTAAAAAAGAGAAACAAAATTGTTTGTATGATATTGATTAATTTTTTTTTTCAAACCAAATAATATTTAAAAAAATTATAATGATCACTTAACAAATAATTCATCATTTGAAGAATGTCACTAAACAATTAAATGTAAAACAAAAATAAAATATATAGAGAATTAAAAGAATAATATTTTTTTTATTTAGAATAAAAACAAAATTTATAAAGTTATTGGGGCCAAAATTTATAGAAAAAGTTTATACATGTTAATTTTATCCCACTAATATATTCACTTAACGAATATCTTATCATTTAACTATAGTTAATAAGTGAAAGAGATGAAAAGAAAAAAAAAAATTATAGAAAATCACAATGAGATTTTTTTTTTTTTATCGAAGATAAAAAATAAAATTCAAAAATTCATTGGAGACAAAAATGCATTTAATTTTTTTAAATACAATATTCAAAATAAATTATTAAATAAAAGAGAAAAGAATATATTTTTTATAGAAAAGTAAAAAATAAAATTATCGTTAATAATATATTAAAAATTATAAATAAATTATGTATAATTATATACATATTTAAAATAATATAGTTATCTTAAAAAATAAAAGACTGAATTGAAAATTACTAATTTTTCTTCCCAAAAATATTTTAAAAAATTTAATTATTTTAATTAATATTCATAACGTAAAAGTTAAAAAAAAAAAAGTTAAAATCATATTTATCGACATATTTAGGTAGTTAAAGCGCTTTTACAGAGGAAATAGACAAAATTTTTGTGATTATAAAAATTAATTAATATAATTAAAATATTATTTATAAGATAATTATAAAAATATTAAAAATAAAATTATAAAAATAATATATATTAATATGTTATAAAATTTAATAAGCAAAAACATTGTTATAAAAATTAATCCCTTTATTAACAATAGGTATAGATATAATTACAAAAGAGAAACTCGTTTTTCCATTTAGCAGATCTAAGTCTAACCGAAGCATATAGAGTTTGAAAAGGTATGCTTGCATTGCTCACAAGGCTCCTTGCTTTGTAACTCGTGAGGCTCTCACCCTTTTGGATTCAATAGAAGAACAGCCAAATTGCTCTCATCTAAGGATTTTCAGCGCGCATTTTTGTTTCTTCTGGTTCGTATAGGTATGCACTGAATCGATTCTCGTTGTTCTGCTCTGGATCAAAATTGACTCGAATTGATAACGTGTTTTACATGTCATGGATCATTTGATTTCGATTGATTCTTAAATGGGTATTGCTATGTCGTTGTTCAATGAATGAGAGTTATGTTAGAAGGATTTTTTTCGTGTGGGTTTTGGCTGTCATGTACTGAGGAGTTTATAACATGCTGTAATTGGTAGAGGTAGGTTCCCACTAGTGTGGGTATTTCCTCCTTACAATTAAGTGGGTTTGTTTTTTCTTTTAGCTAATTACCTGTGAGTGCATGTGTGTGTGTGTGTCTGTAAAGTGTATTAGGTAGGCTTAAATGGCTTGGAAGATGGATGGTATGGGTGGGTTTTGGATCCCTGAATGAACCTGGTGCTGCTTGAATTACTTCTCTTATGCAGTTCCCTCTTTTAATAGGTGAACTTGCATTGTTGTTTGCAAATTTACTTCAAAAGAGCTTAAGAATGTTGGGTTTGAATCAAATTGAGGATTGATAAGAATGAGATATTCCTTCACTCCAAATGTAATTTGTTTTTTTCTGACCATTTTCTTTTCTTTTATTATAAATGTGTCTTTATATGCCGAAAAGTATAGATTGGTTCATTTGGTTGATAATATTCATGTAAAATATCAGGAGAGAGAATATGCATATGAATTTGTTGCTTTGTGAGTTTTGTTGATACCTAATTTTTCATCATATGTGCCCTATTATTATCAATTTAGTGACACTGTTTTTTTATAATTTAATTTTTCCTATTGACATGCAGGTGAACTTTGTTTACCAGAGTTTGACAACAGGCGGAAAATTGTTTCAATTGATCTTCCTGCCTCCTTTCCCAAAGTCTGTCTGGTGCGATGGTTTATATAACTGAGTGGGACAAATTTGTGGAGCAATCCATTGAATTGTTCCGTGCTGACCCTGATTCTGTAATTCCATACTTCATGTTTTTTCGTTTGTTAAAGTAACAGAAACCTGATAACTTCATTCAGATTTTTGTTTTATTTTATACTTATAAAATAAAACAATTCTGAATGATTGTTCTAGTTATCCATCTTGTCCTTGTTGTTCTATTACATCTACTAAAAATTGAAATTTGTTCAATTGTATTTGGAGCAGACACGATATGTCATGAAGTACAGGCACTGTGATGGCAAGTTGGTACTCAAGGTCACTGATAACCGACAGGTATTCGTTCATTTTCTAAAACAAATCAAATATATATTCAATTTATTTTAAATTTTAAATGTTATAGTCTTATGTGCATGTTTGAGAGTGAAAATATGGGTTGACATGAAATCATAATCTGATTCGATGATAGAAAACTATTTCAAAATTTGTATTCCTTATACAATGAAATTGATTTCATGGTGGACAATGTGGGGATATTTTATGTAATTTTCACATTTATCAAGGTTGTCAAATTTGAGGGTCTACTTAGACTTGTGGAGTTTCCACAAACTCGAGATGTAAACTTGTTAGAGTTTACTTATTATATAAAATAATATTTAAGAAACTTCTAATGACATATAGGCATAACATAATAGTCTTAATATGACAATACTTCAACATTTTAACTCCATAGTAAAACAAAGTAGCAAACTACTATAATAAAGAATGTACATTAGTACTAAATAAGATTAAACCGGATAAATGATCAAATCAAACATAAATTCATAAACCATGAGGTTCTAAAGTGAGAACATTACAAAAAGGAGTTGATTTCTTAGAATCATTTGACCCATAGTAACACTGTAGGATCAATGGGGTGCAAAATTGCAATAGATTTCAAATTTGTTAACTTTGCTTCTTGATTTGAGAGTTATGGGTTTAAAGTGTTCAGCCAGGTTTATCTCAAAGAGTTTGATAGAGAGTTAACTCGTTTCTTTAATCCAAAATCACGGAATAGTTTACTAGTTAACTGGAGAGTTTGACAATTTTGTATAGTTCATGGTTGTCAAATTTTGTGCCAACTTGATGAATGGTATGATTCAATGAATTTTTTTCCTCCCTTACTAGTTGTGTGCCATGCTGAATTGCTTCCATGGGTGAATTACTTTGGATTGTTACTCCAAGGTTCGTATTGCCCATTTTTTTATAAAAAAGGGCCCTACTTGCCCCAATTTCTACGTGACCCTTTCCTAACACTTGATCAACTCTCTCTGCCTCTGGTTGCACCACTCTTCCCTTGTGGTTCTCCCTCTCTACCCTAACCCATTGGATCCTCTCTTCCCTGTTGTTGCGTGCTCTATTCTCCTTAGAAAGTTACTGTAAATATTAAAAAATGGTGGAGGTGCTTGTAGAGTAAATTACACTAACCACCCTTGAGGTTTTGTGAAATAAGCACCTTCCTGTTTATAACGTTTATTGTAAATTCCTTATAGGGGCACACAGTGAAATGTTTTGCAAAACAATTAGAGGGGTTAGTGTAATGCATAAATTATGTTAGTGTAATGATTTTTAAACAATTAAGGGCGGTAAGTGTAAGGATAGGAAAAGTAGGGGATGTTTTTGTAATTTCATAAAACTTCAAGTGGTTAGTGTAATTTACTCTATTATTTATTTTGTTGCTGATGTGATTTGAAATTAAGGTTTGTAATCTAGTGATTTATTATCTGGCTTTATTACTATCTCATTTATTCCTTTTTTTGTTTTGGATAAAGGATTTATAGACTACTCTTCCTATAGGGCTGTAAACAACCTATTCTGTTAAAACCTCTACTGTTTTGCTTAAAGCCTAAATTTGTTTTCTTGTTTATTTGTTTTTTTGTGAGCATCGATATTATGAACAATGCATGATATTTTTTTTCCAAATAATTTGGAATGAAAATTGAGTTTAAGGCTGATCAATGGCCTAACTAGCCATTAAGCTAATGTTTTATTGAATGTCTCTTTCACCTTTGGCTTTATATAATTAATAATTTTAGAAAAATGTTAGCACTCTAACAAATTCTTTCCGATACACTCTACAATTGGGTAAAATTTATGTTGGATCTTGTAAATGACCTGGTTCTCAACCTTCAATAACGAGTCTCATTATTTAGAAGGGTCCATATGATTTCACCCAAAGTAAAAAGTGTGTTATAAGTATTCCTCTTAATTTTATAAACCCATTTCTAGGTGTCCATATAACTTCTTAAGCTTTTAGGAGAATTGTTTCTTATTGGTATTAAAGCCTTTATAGCCTAGTGGTCAGAAGTTAATCCCTTCCTTCTACCCTTTTGTATTTACGTGAAAAGAGCCCCAATCTCTACACTTGTCCAGTGGCCTCTTGCGTGAGTGGCATGTTGGAGATATCTAACCATTCAAAAGCTTCTGCCTAACCGAAACCACCATTCGAATAATAGCTTAGATATTAATGAAATTGTGAGGAGATTCATTAGGCTGGAAAGAACATTGTTGTTCAGCATGTTCTGTTAGAGGGACCTAAATGAGAGAGGTATCAAGAGAAGTCTGAGCTAATTCTATTACAGCCAATAAAAGTCTCTTTTACAGGATAGCAATATAAATCTAAAACAAATTCTTGCTCTCAGATGAAAATAATCCTAGCTGTCTAAGGTTGTTTGTATAAAAAAGGAAATTGAAATACTAACCTCTAAATTTGTATTATCATTCCTTCAATGTGTCATTCTCTTTTCACTTGAATTAGTAGGCTTTAGAAATGTCGCTAGGCCGATGGGCTACATTGGCCTTATAGGTTTTACATTAAGGCTGCTATTGCTATCAGTAGGATGTTCCAACATCTTGAAATTTAGTGGTAATTGATCATATTATAATATACTTCCAATTTGTGGCCTCTTTTCACATTGTAAAGGAATGGTATACTGGAAATTACCGATTATTGTTCCTTCTGGCATGCCCCTTTTAGTTTTGAGGTGGTATGTAACTCTGCCAACAAAATAATTTTATCAGATTTATATGATCAAGAATATTATACAAGATGCTTATAAAAAAGAAGATAATATACATAAAAATCTCATTTTCTGGTCGTGAAAAATTAATTTAGCTACAACATGACCTATAATTTTAATTAGCAGAATATAACCTGTTACGTATACACCGTGGATTCAATGACATGCAATAATTATATTCCTTGCAATAAGCATTATTTTCCTTTTATTTTATGATTGACAACCTCTTACATTGTTAGCCTCATAATCTCAATTTCTAATTGTGAATTGTTGTACTTTCTACAGTGTCTAAAGTATAAGACAGACCAAGCACAAGAGGCTAAGAAGATGGAAAAACTGAACAATATGTTCTTTGCTTTGATGGCGCGTGGTCCCGATGGTATGTCTTACTCTAAGCTGTTAATTTGATGATGCTTTAACGAAAAAGAATTCTCCGCAGCATTCGTGCTAGCTAAATTGTCAAAGGCACATTTTTTTCAGAATAAGATACCACTCTGTACAATATTGGTTATTGATTGTGTTTTGGATATTCTTTCCTATCTGGTGTTGAGATTTCTTTTTACATTCTCCACTACTTATAATTCTGCAGTTGATCTATCAGAAGTCACTGGAAAAGAGCAAATTGATGCACAACCAAGCAAGAAAGGAAGAGGAAGGAAGCAATAACTTGCCCTTTGCTAGCCATGATGGTTTTATGAATCACAGGACTTGCTTAGAATTTGAACAGTTATACTTTTTCCTGACCTAATGATTACTTCTTCAGATTCTTATGATGAGAGTGGTTTAATATTGAAGTTTTGAAGTCTCAATTTATGATCTTTGGCAGTCTTGAGTACATATTTGATCAGCTATGCATTGTTACCATTATTGAATCCTTTTATACCTGATAGGAACAATTGAGTTAGTTTGGAATCCAATGGTGCAGCCAAACCATTGTGCCAGCAGTTCACCTTCAAACTAGAATTTTCTTACTAACTTGGCAGCTAAAAAATATGGTTGTGTGGTTCTAAATGAGATTGGTAGGGAAATTGTTGAAGCTACTACAGGCGTAATGCTAGCTTCTAAATGACATTCGTGTGGCCAAATTGTTGAAGCTACTACTACGCCCCAAACATAGTTTCTTCCTATGTTTGGCACGCATAATATGACCCGATGATGGTATAAATAGATTCAGACACATTCTAGTTGTAAAAGTTTTTGTCAATTAGAAATATGCTAAAACTTCTTAAAATAATCGAATAATGCTGTAATGTAAAAACAATTTATAGTTAGCATATTTTAGAAAGTGTAAAAGAAGTTAACACTTGACTGTAAATTATATCGAATGGTTAAATCCTCTTTTAGTCTCAGTTTTGCAAATGTATAATTTTGATCCCAATAAAAATCTAAGTACATATTTGATTATTTAGTTTTTAAAAATTTAGCTATTTTAGTCTATTGCTAATATATTGTCTAATTACTATTGGAAAAATGTTGACGTCTTTGTTAGTGATAAGGATATTAGTTGCTTAAGGTCTGTGTTTGTTAGTGATTCTAATATTAGCTATTTAGGATATGTTTGGACGAAATTTTTAATGAGAACTTTTAGAAAAAAAAATGATTTCTTTTTTAAGTTACAATGAGTTTTTATAAGTTAAAATAAGAATTTTAAAAAAATTATGAGAGAATTTATATTAATTACTCTTATTTTTCTATTAAATTTATTTCTTAGAAATGTTGATAGAGAATTATTTTCGCACAGATTTTTATTAGCACAAGATATTTCAATAACAATGTTTAATAATAGGATTAAAATAACATAATTTTAGATAATTTTAGAATTCAAGAAGGTTAATAATATATGCTATTACATTTGTATAAGAACTAAAATTGCACTTTTGCAAAATTGTAAGAATCAATAATGAATTTAAATCTATATTAAATTGGTTTATTTATAAACTTTAATGTGAGTAAACATTCATATACTCAAATCATACCTAATAAAAAAATTAAGTTACAAAATAAATTTAACAATATAATATTTACAATTTCTTTTCTACAAGCAAGAGTGTTCTCGTTTTGTGGATTGACCGTTGAATATCATGCTAGTTCATTTAATTTTCCTTTTTAATTTTTCAAATAATTAATCTTTAAAAATTTAAGTGGATAAATGAGCTAACCGATAAACCCACAATTAAATAGGTAATTTCACTTTACCAAAACTCACATGGATGGTGGCTGTTTTCAGATAAGTGAGAAAAAAAAAATTCATATATATATATATATATATATATATATTAAAATTATACTAAATAATATTATCTAATAATTATCATTTATATAAAAAAACATATAAACATTTATATATATATATATATATATATATAAATAAAATAAATTATACAATTCAGTCTCACAAACACATATTTTTCATAGTTTATTATAATATCATAGACACATATTTATCTTAAACACACATTCATCTCAAACACATAATCATCTCATTTTGTTACGATCATTATCATCTTAATCTCATTTGCGCTACTGTAATTTCAATCTTATTTTATTTTGTAACATTATCTTTACAAACCCATTATAATACACGTATCAGTCAGATTCTAATACACATGATCAAATATTTAGATTACGTTGCCAGATTAGTTTTCATTATGATTGATTTTTACGTATCTTTATAATTATTTTATTCAATTTTCATAATGATTTTATTCCCTTAATATTTGCGGCTGTTACCTTATTTTCAGTCTTCTATTTTTATTTCATCTCTATATATGTACAATCCTATATGGATTTTCAATATGAATAAGATTAATTTTCTATCTTTTCAAATTCAAATTTGTTATGGTATCAGAGCTCTCTAAGGGGAGCTGTGCTGCGCGCATCAATGGATAATGAAGTCACATATCCCTATGTTGCTCGTGTAAACATGTGTACTAATTCAGATCCAATCAACAATGATAATGTATTTTTATCTAGATGGATCTTGGACACTGGTGCCACAGATCACATTTCAAATTCCCTCAGTCACTTTACCTCATACAAGAATATATCACCTATCAAAGTGTCCATTCCCAACGGATTCTCAATTTCAACCAACATTTGTGGCACAATTCATCTTTCATCCAGTTTTGTTTTAACCGACGTTTTATTTCTACCAAGCTTCAAATTCAATTTAATATCAGTGACGAAATTAACTCAAACCCTCCATTGTAAATTGACTTTCCTTGATGATGTTTGTTTAATACAGGATTCCAATGCTTGCAAGTTGATTGGCACAGCTAAAGTTGAAAGAGGCCTATACATTCTTGATAACATAAGAACATAAAGAGAAGAAACAAGGGAAGGAGAAATAGAATATCTGATAATAACATATGGAAAAACCCTAAAAAATACAAGTCATAACAAGAATATAAATAGGACAATATATCAATAGTATAAAGACTAAATTACCCTCAACTAATAAATACTAATCAATATATAATATTCTATATAATATCCTAACATCCCCCCTCAAACTCACGATGCATTAGCATGAAGCATCGAGAGTTTGTCAATCAAAAAATGAAAACGTTTGATAGAGTGAGATTTTGTAAACAAATCAGCAATCTGCATAGTCGAA
>BDMB01000025.1:1441796-1455171 GCA_016859785.1 Macrotyloma uniflorum
AATCAAGGATCCATAAGGGAGGGGACATACCTGAAGCGTTCGAAGAAGACAAACCTTTTAAAGATGAGACAAACATGAGATATGACTGACTAGCAAGAAATTGTTGATTTTTTTTTTTTAAATTAATTGATGTTGGTAAGTCAACCAACAACAATTTGCCAACAAAGAAACTAATGGCTTTGAGAACCACCAAGAGAACCACCAAGAGAACCACCAAAAGAACCACCAAGAGAACCACTAAGAAAATCACCAAAGGGAACCACCAAAAGAACCACCAAAGGGAATCACCAACGGGAACCACCAACGGGAACCACCAACAGGAACCACCAACAGGAATCACCAACGAGAACCACCAACAGGAACCACCAAAGGGAACGCACCAAATTGCACAGTGGAACAAAACTTCTGGGTTGAATGACAAATAGTAAAAAAAAATTTGATTGGCTTACACAACTCTAAGCACGAACCTTGCTCTAGATACCATGATAACATAAGAACATAAAGAGAAGAAACAAGGGAAGGAGAAATAGAATATCTGATAATAACATATGGAAAAACCCTAAAAAATACAAGTCATAACAAGAATATAAATAGGACAATATATCAATAGTATAAAAACTAAATTACCCTCAACTAATAAATACTAATCAATATATAATATTCTATATAATATCCTAACAATTCTCACACAAACAACTACGTCCTCTCAATCCTCTATTCACAACACCACTTCATAAAACTTTTCCTGCAGTTTTCCTTCTAGTTTGTCCAATTTATGGCACTATAGATTGGGTCATCCATCTTTTGATAGAGGTCAGACAATTAGTAAAATGTTTCCTTTCATTCATTGTAATAAAAATTACGTTTGTGATGTATGTCCTCTTGCAAAACAGAAAAAGTTGAGTTTTCCTTTGAGTTTTTCCTCTACCACTGCAATTTTTGAGTTAATTCATGCTGATATTTTCGGTCCAGTTTCTGTAATGTCTATGGATGGTTACTCTTATTTTCTTACTGTAGTGGATGACTACTCTAGACACACTTGGGTTCATTTGTTAAGAAATAAGGCAGAAATTAGACCTTTAATTTAATCTTTTTGTGCGATAGTGAGAAATCAGTTTCAAACCACAATTAAAGCCATTAGAACTGATAATGGTAAGGAGTTTAAACTTGACCAATTTTATGCTTCAAAAGGAATAATTCACCAAACACGTTGTGTAGAAATTCCTCAACAAAACTCCATAGTAGAGAGAAAACACCAACATATTTTCCTAGGATATAAAAGAGGCATAAAAGGTTATATTGTATTTGATCTCAAGACTAGAGAGTTGTCAATATCTAAGAATGTTATCTTTCATGAAAATATTTTTCCATATAAACTGCAATCATCTATCAAAGATACTGTCAATTGTAATATTCCCTTGCCAACCTTTATTCTTGTGGAACCTTTTGATTATGCATTACCACTTATTGAGTTAAAACCTAAAACACCACAAAATAATCCTTCTGACAGCCAAATACCAGATATAGTACCCGCACCACATAATCCTATACTAGTACCACAAAATCCTCCTATAAATGGTGCTGTCACTGCTTTGCCACATCACTCTTCAAGCAAAGGTAATCTTTATCCTTTTTCTTAAGTGCCTTCCTATAATTGTTTGACACCTTTATATTAGCCTTTTGTTATGAACATCACCACTACACCTCAGCCTAACAGATATTCTGAAGACATCAAACATGAATATTGGAGGATAGCTATGAATCAAGAGTTAGAGACACTAACAAGTAATAATACATGGATTCTGAATGATAAACCACCTGGAAAACTTCAAACTGAAAATTACATATATACATTTTCCAGTTTGAGCCACGTGATCAGATCTTCAGATTAAGTTGTCAGATTAGTTTTCATTATGACAGATTTTTACATATTTTTATAATTATTTTATTTCATTTTGATAATAATTTTATACCCTTAATATTTGTGACTATTACCTTATTTTCAGCCTCTATTTATATATCTACAATCCAATATAGATTTTCAATAAGAATAAGATTAATTTTCTATCTTTTCAAATTTGTTACACTAACACTAATGTTATCATAATTTTTTATGGTCTTAATCATAATTATAATTCATATTTCTATTACAATTTTATTTTATAATCCAATTTTAATTATAACAAATAATTCTTAATTTATTAGTGTATGCAACATTTTAAAGGTTTTACTTGGTTTCAAAATTATTATTAATTTGATTTTACCATTTTTATTTACAACCTTTATTTTTTAATTTTTGTTTAAAATTATTTTCAAGATAAATAGAAGTCTCTCACTTATAAAATTATTATTATTATTAAGTTTTATTATATATTAAATATATATATATATATGAATTTAAATTAAAGTTAGTTTTAATTTTTGTATTGGTTTATTTTTGTAATATATGATCAAATATTAAAATATATTATTTAGTTGCATTGTATTTAATAAAGCATGTTCACTAGTACTAGTTTAATAAATAGTGATTAGTGTAATTTAAAAGTATTAATTTAAAACTGTCAAAATATAAAAAAAAAAGGTGTAAAGCGAGTGAGCTTAAAAAAAGTCCAAATCATGGAAGAAATAGAAGTTGCTTTCCAGAACATTCAAATCCAAAGGAAGAAGGTAGAACATACATGTCGACACCATGTTAACATCTTTCTGCTAAATGGCAACATTCTCGACTAAACTTTCAATTCTTATATTTTTAATTATATTATTACTGTTAAATTAAATTTGTGTTACAAGAATTTTAATTTCTCTTTATATCTAATATAAAATTCAAATATAATGATAAATTATGTGTTAGTCTTTCAAGTTTAATTTATAAACATATCAAGTAAAACTAATTAAATTTCCATTTAATTGAAAGTTAAAATAAATGACTTTCAAATAATTATTATAAAAGAAAATTAACTTTCAATATATTTTATTTGTGGATAAATAAAACTGTAAAATTATGTTCTGTTAGCAGTATATAATTTTTATTCTTAATTTTTTACAAAATTGTATAATATACTCCAACAACTTTTCAGTACAAAGCAATCATAGTTAATTATTTATTAACTTATTTATTTAATATACATATTTTTATTTAAAAATATTGAATAAATATATGAGTATAGGAGAAGACTCTTCTTACAAGTTCCAACCAGAATCTACTCTCTCACACATTATATCCGTTTTTCCAACTCAGCAAAGACTGAGAATACAACGATGTGCATTTGCCGCATTTCTATGCATCCAACACCATTTATTAAATCATTATTCCTTAACTGAAAAAAATAAAAGTTAAATTAATTTAAAAAAATATTGAATCTATTAATTAAAAAATTACAGAAGTTAATTTAATTATTAATATGAATTTATCTTAATTTTTATATTCTAATACTAATAAACTTTCTTTTATTTTTAATTTCAATGTTTTTATAAAATACTATCATTTGTATTAATTTAATTATTATGCATTTAAATAAGATTCTCAAAATATTCTTTATATATCATAAAATAAAATCAAACACCTTACTTCTGTTTTATTGCAAGTATCTTCATAATTTTTGTTCACTTAATATGTAATTGATTATATTTATTATAAAAGAAAAAATAATAATATAAAAAAACTTCATAACTCAACAGAAAAATATAAATGAAAATAAAAATAATAATACTAATTTTTTCTTATCTCATACTGTTAATTAAACTTAAAATTCTTAATAAAAGAGTTTTATGAAAATATAAGAAATATTATAAATTGATGGTAATAATATAGATAATCTAAAACTTCTAACATAATTCTTCCCCTACAATTTTACTAAATAGATAGCAGATACAAAATTATAATTATTTAATTAAATAATAATAATAATTATCTAATAACCATTTTTATTTCCATCATCTTGTCCTAACAACATGACCAGCTTCCAAGACCGTGTTTTCGAACCCCACCAATCTGCAACTAATGTCCTTCACAGCCATCTGAACCGGGTCGACCGTTCGGCGACACGGTCCGAACCACTTGTTCTGCATGAACCGGTCCTTCCTCCACGGCGGAACTAAAATTCCCCTGCTCCTGAAACACCGCCTCAAGGCATGGCACAGTGTCGAAATGATGCGTTTCAGCTCTTCCGCACATCCGACAAATATGCGGGGGACGGTGCTCAGCACCTCCGAGAACTGTCGCGTCGGTCGGGCGATCTCGAACTGTGCACGGAAGTCCAGGTCCACAAAGTACCGCCACGTGGCAGTTCCTGGCTGGACCACGTCGATGAACTCATGCCTCCCGCCGGAAGCATCTCCTGCGGTCATGCAGACCGCCGCGTCGTGCCGCCTCTCCCGGAGAAACGCAGCCACTTTCTGCCGGAAGAGCTTGGCGTTACTCTCCCTCAGAAACGCGAACTTCTCCGCGGCTTCAGAAACATGCAGAATAAGTAAATTCCGGTAAGGATCCGCATTGTTGGAAAGTGAGATTTCGACACTGGTTGAGTCACTCACGGAATCGGCAGAATCGTGGACTGATTCGACTCGGTCCGAGTCGGAGTCATCGAACACTGAATCCTGAGTACAGGCGTTAGTGTCTTCTTCGAGGAAAGCGTGAACGAGATAAGATAGAGAGAGGGAGTCGTCATCGCCGGAGTTGAAATTCCGATAATGGGCTCCGACAAGGCGGGCTCGGGCCTGGTCATCGAATGGGTCAGTGACTCTTTTGTTTCTGAGGAAAGTTTGCATTGGAAGAAAAAAGAGTAGTTGATGAGTTTGGGAGAGATGTTGAGTGGTGAGATAATGGAGGAAGTTTTTAAAGTGAGGGAAAAAGAGAAATGGAATAATGGGAAATAGAGAATTTTTGTGGAGAATATTCTTCCAAACTATTTTTCACTTTGGTGGTGTGCTTTTTAATTACTAAATAATTCTAATATGTTACCATGTAATACATAAATATTGAAGTATAATACATAAATACATGGGTATGGGTATGTACACAATTTTTAGCCAAGTGGTACAGGTATAAAGAAAATCATTTTATGTATGAAAAAAGTTACATTAAAAAACAAAATGTTTATACTGTAAATCATTTTTAAGATACTAAACATTATTTTGATGAAGAATAATTTGTATTAATATTATAGTTAAATATATATATATAAATAAAATCTATGATAAAATATATTTTTAATCTTAGTAAAATAAAAAATATATTCAAATAATTCTTATAAAAGTTATTATGTTAGATTGATATTTATAAAATTTAAACATGTTACATTAATTTAAATTTTTAAATTTAGACAAATATGTAATATAAAAAATTAAGTAATAATTTATGTAATAATATTTTTTTTTCTTCAAACAGCAAATGTAATCATATCAAATGTGCCTTGTAAGCTTATAACTTAAAAGAAAAAAAAAGTGATCTAAATAAAATTTTAATTATATATTAAAATCTTAAAATAAATAAGAAATAGAATCCGAGATTTAGGGAAAAAAAAATATAAACTATAAATAAATAATAATTTTATAGAAATAAAATTTAAATAATTACAATTTTTTATTTATAATATTTTAACTTAATTAATAAAATATTTATTATTTATTTAATTAATCAATTTCTATTCTTAAATTAATAATCTAATTTTAAGCACTTATTTGCATTCAGCGATAGAAAAAAAGATGGCGGGAGGAGTAAGAAAATTAAGATAAAAAATCATCCATTTTAATAAAATTCTATTACACAGTGTTTTTTTTTAATTGCGAAGAAATGAGAAGAATGCGAAAAAAAAAACTTAATTGTGGAAAAAAAAAGAAAGAAAAAAAAAACGAGATAAATTAATACTAATTATATATATATATTAAAATATAAATATATTTTATATAATATTATAATATTAAATAATTAATATAATATTAAAATAATAATTATTTTTATTTTATTTAATTATAATAATAATTTAAAAATATAATAACAATAATATTTATTTTTAGTTTTTATTTTATAATTATAATAATAAATTTAAAATAATTAAAAAAATTATTAATAATAAATAATATTATTTTATTTTCTATTTATTTTCCCTCTTTTTTCTTTAATCTAAACAACTTCACTTTCCTTATAATTTTTAAGCATATTTTTAACTTTAACTTTAATTTAAAAAGCTTAAACAAAATATGTAAAAATTATGATATGTATTTTTTTATTAAAATAAGTTTTTTTTTTCTAAAAATAAATGGGAAAAAACAAGCCTAATATTTAAAAATAAAATAAATAACATAAGATTACAACTCAAACAAGTTAAAAGTAAAATATAATATTTCGAAAAAATGCCCTAAAATTCCTATACTCGGCTCTCTCTATATATAGAAAGAAGAGACAGAACCACTCAACTACTTCGAAAATAAAAACGTGTTTACACTTATTGCTTTGTAGAATTAAACTAAATATTCACGTAATGTTAATTAAATTAAAAAAAATATATGTTTTTAAACATATTTTTATTTATGATTTTCTTATGGTTATTAAACATATTATTTATTTTAACATAATGATATTTTTAAATGTAAACTATAATTACATTGTATTGAACTCATATTTTATTATAATAAAAGTATATATAAATATAATTTATCAAATATAAAACATATATAATATATTCTTTTATTTTTTAATGTAAATCGGATCAATCAACATTAAATTAATTCAACTATTAATCTATTGATTTAATATCTAAACCAATTAAATAACCGATAAGTTTTTATAACTCTAGTGACATTCTCCCCTTTTTAATTGTTTTTTATTTTCATAAAAAATTATAAATATATTATGTTTCCATAAAAATGAAAGTTATTTTTAAATTACTTCCAATTCATTCTTCTAAAACTTGTTCTTTCTCTTTTACTTTTTAAGATTTTTAAATTAAATAATTTTTTTTTAATTATTAAACATCAACTAATCATATTCAGAGGAATAACATAGTAAGGAAATAACGTCTGAAAAATTGTGTGGATAAGTATATTCTTATCAGGAACGAGATATTTTTCAAAACAAAAAATTTAATACTAAATAAATCTTTTCGATGACAGAACATGATATTGGATAAAATATATTATATTAATAATTTGTATCTTTTACTAAATATGGTTTATAGACAATTTATTCTATTTTAATTTCCTTTTTTTAAAATTATGTTTTCTAAATAGGTTATATTTTTCCCAATATTTTTAATGTGTAATTAATTATATCTTATTTTATTAGTATTACTTGTGCCCTATTTATATAATTTCATGTTTTTGTGATTAAAAAAAAAACTAAAGACATGAACCTACCATATAAAAAATAATAAAAGGCATGATACTTATGCTTTTTATCTAAACTCTGCTATCATAAAGCTTATAAGAGTTCATTCTCACGTTGTTCCAGAATATTCTTAGTTTAATACCCTTGAAAGTTTAGTCTTATCCTAAATGTTTTAATATTTTGTTCGACAATTGATAATGAAATAATTATATTTAGTTTATGATTAAAAAAAATTAATTTATGAAGACTTATATCAGAAGTTAAAATAAATCGGTAAAATATGTTATTGGATA
The DNA here is from genome assembly GCA_016859785.1 of Macrotyloma uniflorum. Classification (NCBI taxonomy): domain Eukaryota; kingdom Viridiplantae; phylum Streptophyta; class Magnoliopsida; order Fabales; family Fabaceae; genus Macrotyloma; species Macrotyloma uniflorum. The sequence goes on from BDMB01000025.1 coordinate 1,449,414, forward strand.
AAAAGAAAGTAAAAGGTATTTTACTACGAATATATTAATTATTCTTTATATGAAAAGATATCAAAATGGAAAACAAAAATTAGGAAGAAAGATAAAAAAAGAATATATAATTTATTTTTATAATTATTTACATAAAAATATTTATTTTACATAATTAAATTTAAAATTATAAATAATATATAGATTACAATATAGTTAAAATTTAAAACAAATGTGCAAATAAATGATGTTAAATATTAAATATCAATTATTAAATAGAGAAACATGCATATAATATAAATAAAAAGACTAATTTTAATCTTTATATATTTTTAGAAGAATCAATTTAATTTTATAATTTTTAAAATATATGATTTTAATTCTTTATTCAACTTTATAAAAATAAATATATATTATTAAATAGTAAATATAAATAAGGACAAATTATATTTAATTTTTTTATCAATTTTCTTAAAATAAAAAAATATCATTAAATATTAAATTTAAATAGAAGAATAAAATAAAATTACATATTTTTTAAAAGTTAAAATACTGAGTTAATCTCTCTAAATATATAAAAACTAAAAATAATTTCAAAAAGAAATACATTCATCAAAAATATATTTGACCTTTTTAATACATGATCAATTGTGAATTGCAAGTTTCTTTTTTCTGTATTACTTTTTATCTTTAAATTTTTAATCCTCAAAAGCCTTAACTTAAAGAATGAGAACATGTTACTTTCGCTGTTTTCTTCAGAAGACATCGTACATGCTGTATTATATGTCAGATAAGATTTATTTTTAAAAAGATTTCCTCAATAAATGATGATAAAATAAAAATGTAACAACGTAGTCAACAAAGTTTGTAGATTCTTAAAAAAAAATTCATAACTATGCAGCAAAACATAAAAATATTGCAAGAGATTAGAAAATGTAAGTCAGAAAATAAAAAAAACATACAAAATGAATCTCCAATAACTCTTACATAATATAGTTAGAAAAACATTGATTTGTCTCATTCCTTTTACCGTAAATGCCTAACTTTATATTTTCTTGTCTATTTGAGTCTCTTGTCTTGTTTAGCTCATTCATCTATCCTTATAATTAACTCAATACAGAATATGAAAAAGGCAAGAAAAACGAAGACAATTTCAGCAATACCATTTTAAATACATGATGTCAATTACATCACTTGATAGCAGCATACTTATTATTGCAAAAATGTTACAAAACGAGGCTCGTAAATAAATGAAAAATGACAGCAGTAGCCGTCATTCATAGGCATATATGTCGTAAATTTGAACAAAACATTATGTCGAACCTCTCCATGAAGTTGAGATGAAGCAAAAGAACACAAAAAAAAGTAAGATGAACTAATATCTGTTCCAGTAGGTTCTGCGTCTGAACCAGTTGTAGTCAGGCAAACGCTGAATAGGACCCATGGCAGCAATAGCTACGTCCTGCAAGAGAAACATGCAAAGACATGACACCACCGAAGGAAGGAATAAAACTGGTGTCTATATTACTAAATATATTTCAATTATTACCTTGTCATAAATAAACCTGTTTGCAACCCGTTTAATTGTACTGGCATCAACCGCATCAATTCTAGCAAACAATTCAGCAAATGGGATTCTTCTACCATAGGTAAGCAGCTGAAATATATCAAGAACATAGATTATAAAAAATTGCAAAGAAGAGGTTAGGTGTAATTTAATAAAAATTATTAATAATTCAACAATTTGTTTCCAATCACAAATGATTAACAGGGCAGCATATAAAGCTATATGAACTTGAGAAAACAATTTTTTTTATTATTATTATTATATATTTAGAATCAGGTCATATAAAGGTATATTGCCCATATAATAGTGGAGTGAAAATGAATATCGTTGCATTTTAAAAGTTTGGAACATTCACTTCATGACCACATTAATACAGAATTGTTACAATCATGCTATGCAAGTATCATTTTCCAAGCTTATGTTTAAATCGGTGATAGAGGGTGCAACGGGAAGAGTTGGAGTAGAAATAAGTTTCTATTGTTTGGTTTCTAATATATATGAATGGAACATGACGAAAGAAGATGGATCGTGATTCATTTCATTCCACTGTTTAACTCTAAATTTGAGATGCACTTGATGGAACAAAACTTTCAGATTATAAAATGACTATTATATCATTTTTGCAAATATTTTAATCTTATCAGTCTCATAAGGATAACGTGAAAACTAGATATTACAATAATGAAATCTTTTTTCAATTCTATTATAAAATATCCAAACAGTGGAATAACATTTTTATTCATTCCATCCCATTCTATTTTGATCTATTCGATTCCATTTTCTATCACTAATCCAAACATAACTAACTTTATCTATCATATACCAAGTATTTTGCTATCATATATCTCTTCTCATCATGGAGTTATGTGTAAATCTATTGTACCTGACGGCCAATATCTTCAGCCACTGGACTTGTTCCATCTATGTGTAGTAGCAATGATGATTTCAACTGTAAAAACACACAAGTGAATACAGCACTAATCACAGGGAGAAAAAGATAATTGAAAGTAATGCAACACAAACAGAGTTTATTTATAGGTGTAAGAAAGTACTATAACTGAAAAGCAACAAAATATTTAAGGATTATGAATGTCACATTCAACAATCCAGGACCTACCAAAGGAAATATATAATATAAGCCAAAATGATTGTTGGAATGCAAGCAATGTGTGCAAGAACTAACATTGGATTCACAATATAATCATTAATTCCGTTGAAAAGAAAATATCAGCACTATCATGCAAATTGAACTTAACAATTTGCACACACAGAAAGATACATGGTAAATATTTTCTCCTTACATTAGAAAACAAATTTTCAAGAAGTTTATAAACAGCAAAACATGACATCAGAAATAGAAAGGTCATGAAAGAGTAAAATGCTGTTAAGCTGTTGCAAATTCCCATCATTAACATTTTCTTTCCGTATGACATAAACTAAATATATGCTGCAGACATTAATTTAATTTGTACACAGAAGGTGTTCAGTGAAGACCACACAATATGTCAACAAAAGAAAAGATCCAGAGTGACAGAACAAATACCATAATAAGATCCATTTACCTGAAATTTTCAACATTCAAAATATCCACCAGTTATCATCATATAATTTAAATGCAACTCATTACACATAAAATTGAACGTTTTGGTTTTAAAAAGTAAACTACTTCAAGAATTAGACTAATGACGTAACAAATTTATGTTGAATATAAGTTCTTTGTTATAAAATTGAATGTATATGAATTGTGTAAAAATAACTCTTAATTCATACCATATCTTGACAATGAATACAGTCATCATAAGTGAAGTTTCACACACAAAGTATAAGCCAAATTCTATTGTCACATTAAATTAGCAAGGCGGGGAATAAGTACTTAGAAACCCACCTGATTACAAGCACGTGTAACATCATCTTCTGAAACACGATAAGCCAACTTGGTTGTCTCATACATTATTGCATATGACAAATCATCCAAGCTATCAGGCTGAAAGGACAACAAATTCAGGAGAGAAATTTTTTTATTAAAGAAATGATTGAAGATATGGACACAAAGATAATGAAACTAGAAAAGCTAGAGACTATATACAACATCGTATAACACAACCTAAATAAACTACTCTTCCAAAAATCAGACTATTACTATTAAATCATCCACCACATTGCAGAGACACAAATAACCATTATATATTTATATTTTCAACACTACTGAAAATCATTAAAATAAAAAAGTAAAACGGCATTATATTCACGAAAAATGAAAGGGGATAAAAGTTCATCTAAAGTAACAAAGTCTTACTATACTCAACTTTTCAGGTGAGTCTAAAAAGAAAGTATTATGTGGGCTACTTTGTCAAGAAAAAAAAAATTCATAAGAACCACATTACGGCTTACCTTAGCAACAGCATAAACACCAAAAAGACCTGTGTCCTTGTAATTGGTGTTGAAAGCCATAATGCTCTCCGCAACTTCATTAATGCCAATTCGTTGGGCTAACTCCGAACTGTTCACAGTCAAAATGCATTGAAACAAGTCAGTATCCGGAGAGGCATTCCATTTCTTTTGTTTTTAATAGATAGAAGGGAGGAGGAGAGAAGGTTCCAATCACATACCCCATGTGTTTACCACCTCCTGCGGTTTTATTCCAAGAACCCAACATAGCTTGCATGACCATGAGAGCAATTGAATCTGGGTCCTTCCAAGATGCCCCTTCAAAAGCCACCGCAAATTGTGCAAGGGGAATATCATCATCAAGCATTCTAACCTGTTTTCCCAAGAAAAAAGTAGACAAAAATGTTAATTAAATATACCATCAAGATAGGTCCCAAGTCTTCCGACACACTCAATACAAATATTCTTACCTCAGAACCAGTGAAAATAGCTGGCTCTTTAGCAACTAATTGACTCGTGGTAGTGGAATCTGTCGACAACTTGGTAAACAACTTTTTCACTTGCTCAACAATATCCTCATGCTTGACAGCTCCAGATGCAGCTATCACCTTTGAAAGCAAACCCACGGAGAATACAAGTTACAAAATGTCTGTCTTCAGAGTTAATCATAAACAATATGCAGAGCAGCCATCACTGACCAGAACAGAAATATGACCATATTAATTTTTCCACATACCATCCTAGGAGCCGTGTAATGTGTTTGAATGTAGCTCTGCAGATGAGCTTTGGTGATTGTCTTAATGTTCTGAGCAGGTCCAAGAATGGTTCTTCCAAGAGGAGTGTATTGGAAGGCAGTTGCGTGTAGGTGGTCAAAGATCACTTCCTCAGTTTGACCCTCAACCTACAAGCAGTTTCATTCAATAAACCTTTCATCCAAATTGACATGATCAACAACAACAACAGCCTTATCCCAATAAATTTCCACGAAATCAACATCAAAAGATAAAAAAAAAAAAAAGGTCTAACTTACAAACAACTTCAGTATAAAATAACACTTGGCCCAATTACATTTTATCACTTTATCAAATCATTCTAGTTACTAATATGATGTGGCTGTAAAACAAATCCTAAGAACTTCGTTCAATATTCAATCAAATACTATATTGTATAATAAACCTGTTGATAATTTCTGATTAGTTGAGAGTGTAAAGAAAGGGATAATTGAAATCTAAACTCGAAACAAAGAAAAGAGGTATGATGTACCTCCTCCATTTCACGGAGAATGACATCACGTTCGCGGCTGATGCGATTCTCGTCAAATCGAGAGTTCTGAAGGATGTCGGCGAGGATGTCGAGAGCCTGGGGCACATCGGTGTCGGTAACCTTGGCGTAATATGTGGTTTGTTCGCGTGAGGTGTACGCGTTGAGGTGTCCTCCCATGTTCTCAATCTCTTCCTCAAGCTCACGCGCGTTGCGGCGCTCAGTGCCCTTGAAGATCATGTGCTCCAGGAAGTGTGCGGTGCCGTTGGTCTCCTCAGTCTCGAAGCGCGAGCCGGCGTCGATCCAGACGCCAACGGTGGCGGTGCGGGCGGCAAGGGTAGACTCGGTGGCGACGCGGAGGCCATTGGGGAGGGTGGTGACGCGCGTCTCGGGGGCGGCGAGGATGTGCGTGTGGTCGGAGAGCGTGGGGCGAGGGGAACCGTGTTTAAGGAAGCGCGGGTCCGGGTTCTCGAGTAGGCGGAGCTTGGACTTGAGGGCCTCTGCGGCGCGGTCGTAGATCATAGCGGTGGGGGGAGGAGGGGCGGGAGGGGAGGCGGCGGAGGG
>BDMB01000025.1:1455405-1465554 GCA_016859785.1 Macrotyloma uniflorum
TTTTTTTTAACTTAAATTCTCATCTCACCATAATTTTTTTATATATAATAAGTTTATTAAATTTTACAATAACTACCTTCAAAATCATATTAGCATGATTTATAATCTAATGACCATATATATTTATAATAATATATTATTATAAATATATATATATAACGGGTTAAAGCTATTCCAATGAAATTTTAAATATTAAAAAAAGTTTCATTGTACTTTTTATTACAAGTGATAATGCATTTAGCTTAAAAAAAACAAGTTAAGAAGAGTTGAAATGTATAATAATAATAACAAAAAGTAAGTATAAAAAATATATTAAAAATTAAATTGTACATATATGAGGAAAATATGATGTTTATATATTATTAGATTGAGGTTTACTTTAATATTTTTATATGAATTATTCAAATTAGTTTATCTCATCTCATCATTTGAGTAACTTGAGTTATAATATATATACTAAAATGTCTAATTCATCTAATATTTTTGTTAATAAGTTTAGGGTTCGTCCCATATTTTCATTCCATTTTTTAGCATTAAAGCTTGACAATTATATAAATTTTTTGGTTCTTCATTGGATATTTATGAAAGAAATGCCAAAAAAAAGTGGTTCATCTATAAAATAAGTGGTTCTTGATCTATAAATATCTTAATCTAAATAAAGATAGCAACTCCATACACTAAAAAAAAAAAACTCGTACACCTTTATTTTGATAAAGGTAATTTAGAATATGGTTTTTACATTTAGAATTATTATTTTTAAATAAAAAGGATTATAAAAATCAAATTATGTCTATTTTTATTTTAAGAAGGTAGTTCATAATATAATTTTTCACATTTCGAAACATCCCTTCGGTTCAGAAATGAATTTTTCAAAAAAAAAAAGCCCAATTTAAATAAGTACTTCAACCAGTAGAAACTTGGGCTTTTCCTTTGGGTATTTTACGGCCCAACTATTTGGGTATTTTACGGCCCAACTACTCTTATTCATTGGATGGCCCATTAAGCCGAAAACTATCCTTTCAAACGTTATATCAGTCCAAAAATAAAAGTCCTATCAATCTTAGTTTGTTGCACTAAAAGAATATGATTACTAGAAAGTAATTTACTTTGAATGAATATTACATAAATTTTCATTTCTTTTAAAAAATTATCTCTCTCCTATTACATTTATTTTTAAGAAGTAATTTCTTTTAAAAAAAAAAATTAATAGTTTTACTTTTCTCTAACATATTAAAAATCATAAGAAGTGATTATTTAATTACAAAATATTATTTTTAAAAAGTTAAACAAACATACCCCTAATTACATAACTTAAGTATGTTCACTTAATATTCTTTTTATGTAAAATTTAATTTTACCAAATAATGATAACAACAAAAAATATTTTTCCCCTTATCATAAATTTAAAATGATGTTGCTGATGGAAGAGTTTAGATTTTGATTGCTTCACTGTGAAGTAGAAGTGAATTTTTTTTGTTCATTATTGAAATTATTTATAGGATCATTCATAAACTATAGAACTTTTGAATTATAATTTAAGTTGCATTACCAAAAAAAAATTATAATATAATTTGGGTCTATTCGACAAAGTAGAAAACTGTGTACACAGCTTGTGTTCCACACTTATGGCATCATTGCTTATAGTTTAAACCTTCCAATTTAATAACTTTTTTATGTCGATCATTCAAAAATAATATATAAAAATTAAATATATCATAATTTTAAGTTTAAAGTTCAACCATATAAAAAGCATTTCACTTTGAAAGCAAACATTAGAAAAAAAAAAATCAAAATTAAGATTAAAAATACCCTAAACCAAAATCTATTTTTTAAAACTAAAAACTGGTTATACTCCCTCTAAAAATAGGCTTAAATATTAACATATTCTAAGTAACTCAATTCCATATAATATTATTATTTAAAAAATAGGATTATATTTAAATTGGAGCTAATCTAAAATATGCAAGAGTTGTTATGTGGTGAGTGTTTGACTTTTGAAAGTAGAATTTGGAGAAAGCATCTTAAATGGAATATGCGAAGTTAAATAAAAATAAAGAAATTGAGTAAAGTGAAGGGAGTGGCACACAGATTTTTGGAAACCATGCACAAGACCGTAGAATCACACTTACATCGAAAACGCCAACTGCATAAACAAAGTTTGACTCTCGCAAACACTTGCAGCCTACCAACATCTTAAGGAGTTTATAATATACTCATTTTTATTGGAAGAATATTTCATTTTTTTTAATTCAGATCGATTAAAAATTAGATCGAATTATAATATATAAATGAGATATAAATCACATTTTTTATTCTTAAATTGATTTGAAGTCTAAATTAGATTTATAATCATTTTTTATATGATATCAGAATTTGATTTTGAACATAAATTAAGTCACTTGTTAATATACTAAATCTTGGATAACTTGTTCTTGAGTTTAGATTAAGTCACCTGTTAATAGATTATAATTCTTTCTATACCTTCTACATAATTTGAGGAGGCTTAATTGTTAATAAAGTTGTTAATAAACCACTATATAAAGCTTTGATTGTTTATTAACAAAGTTGTTAATGAGCCACTATGTAAAGTTTTACTTGTTAATAAGATTGTTAAATCTAAATTAGATCATCTGATAACGAACTGCGTTCGAGTTAAAAAAGTTTAATTAGGTTTCCTATTAACATTAAATTGAGAAATTTCACTTTCTAAACTAATTTTGAGAATAAGTTAGATTTGTAATCATTTAAATAATAGTTTATAACGTAAGTATTTATTTTACTTGTTTTTCTAAACAAATTTTCCAATTATTTTCTGCTAATAGTCTCTTCAGGCCTACACAATAGACAAATGAAAATTATAAATCAAAGCATCTTAGACAAATGAATATAAAGTTGTATAATAATAATAATAACATATCTTTATAATATTTGTTGTTTAAAATCCTTTCAACTTACAAATATTCTTACAAATTTATCTGATATTAGTTTATTTTACTAAATTTCTCATTATCAATGACAATAAATTATTAAATGCACAAAAGAAGTTGTTGAATTTCAAAATTAGTTTAGTACAATCTAAAATAGTATCACTCAAAAACCAATTATTTACACACTCATATTATTAAAATTAATAGAAACATAATCATTCTCAAATCTGTGTGTCTCACAGCTTATTCAAAACTTTATCATTCAACATGATAAACAAATCAAGTTATAACTTTGTGTCAATCAGTATAGTTTTGATGGTTGATTTTTCATATTATTATGTAACAAAATTTCTAAGTAGGAGATGAAAAAAAATAATGTACCATAATAGAGGAAACCATAATAGAGGAAACTTTCTAATCTTAGTATAAATGATGATAAAAAAAAGTATAAAACAATGTTAATTTCCTTTATAAGATGATATAAATATTAAATATATAAAATGAAGTAATTTAAGAATGAAGAAATGTAAGTTTAATTATGTCTAACTTAGAAGGTTACCAGTGTAATTATCTCATAATTAATAATCATAAAAATGGGCGTCATGATTTTATGAAGGGTCCATTTTAAATTCCTATTGTTTTGGGATAAAGATTTTTCTTATCATGTTGGTTTAGTGAATATTGTTCATCGTTTCCACACGTTTCTCAACTTATCATTACTCTTTCTCTTTTGTTTTTTCTGTTCTTATTTCCAACTTGCAGCTTTCATGTTGAGTCCTTCAAGCATAGGAAGATTTCTTCTCAATTTTTTTCTTAGGGTTAGGTAATTAAATGGTTATTGATCTGCATTTAGTTTTGGTTTCTGATTTTGAGTTGACTAAAAGAAAATAAAATAATAAAAAGTGATAGGGAATCAAATTGTTGTGGTGGTGGTTGTAGCACATCATTGGAATGATGAATTGAAGCAATTTGTAGGAACTGGGAAATACCCAACTTGTAAGAGAGACAAAAGGAACATATATATATATATATTATAACAATCACACCTTCAATCATCATTCACCTCATTACAAACACAACTTCACCCTCTTTATTCTCTTTTATCATTAAACTATCTTATTAATCTAATGACTTCTGTTAGGAAAATTTCACATTCACTAAAAATGAGACCGAATTATAATATATAAGTGAGATGTAAATCTCACTTTCTGAACTGATTTTGAGGGTGAGTTAGGCACTGATAATCACTTTCTACATGGTATCAGAGCCAGGTTAACAAGATTGATAGGCCTAGATTCGGTCACTTATTAATATATTGAACCTTGGTTAACAGGTTGTTGGGTCTAGATTGGGCCACCTGTTAATAGATTATGATCCCCTTCTACATGGTTTGAGGAGCCCTGATGATTAACAAAAATGTTAACGGACCACTATATAGAGCCTTGATTGTTGGCAGGTTGTTGGACCTAGATTAATAAATTATGATCCCCTTCTACATGTTTAGGTGAGTTAGGCACTGATAATCACTTTCTACACCTTCACACATTGTTTATATATATATATTCTACTTAGATGTTCTATATATGATCTATTTATGCTAAGAAAAATACACAAATTCTTAATGTTAAGATTTAAATAAAAATAATATTTTCACTAGTAAAAATTTTTTTTGATTAACTTTCATCTTATATATTTAACACCGTTTCTGTCGTAACTAAATTTAATATAAGTTAGACATTATGAATTTTTTATTGTAATTATTTATTTTTTAATAATATAATATTCTAATATTTTAGTTTATAAATATTATATGATTACAAAAAAAACAATAGTTTATTTATGGATGGTTTGTTGAGTTGAATGGAAGTATAATTAATTTTATTAAAAAAATGAATAAAAAAATAGATAAGAAAAAGAAGAAGTTGTGGAAGATTAATTATTTTGATGTGGGTGAAAGGTTAACTACCAAATAAAGAAAGAATAAAGAAAGAATAGATTGCACAAAAATCGAGGTCAAATAAGTGATTTTAAATGAAGGAGTAGGAGGTGTTTGGTAGCAGTGAAAACAGGTTTGTGATTATGAAATTGGGTTATTTAGAAGCAACAAACATGTAGTTTCGGAATTAAACAATCTTAAAGGACACTCTCTCTTTTAATAAAAATAATGTTACTACCACATTCATAAATCATCTCGATTTTTGAGAAATATCAAACCCATTTTCATATTTAATTACTCAAAAGTTCTTCAGTATTCGTGAAGAACAAATCTCTTATTATCAATCATTCAATTCAATATAAAACTAAATTACAAATTTTAAAAACTACATGTTTACAATTTATAACCACCAACCATTTTAATTTACTTTCTAAATTAAAAAAAAAAATATGAAATTTGTAACCAACCTTCCATAATTAATAATATATATATGGATTAAAAAGTTAATTAAAAGATAGCATATGATAATATAGAATAAGATTATAGTTCTCGAAAACATTATCATTATATATTCAATAACATTTTTTGTCATTGCCATCGGAACATTCCTCTTCCATTACCTTACCACAACCCAATTGGTGGGTATTTTATTGTGGAGTTTGGTTCTTCTCCTGCGTAGAGTCATTGCATCATGGAACCATTACCTCTTCTAGGTTAGTAAAAAATTGAAATTATATTGATTTTTTTTTAAAATTTTATATATGGTTTATGTTGATTTTTTTAATAAAATTATTGTATAGTTATAATTTTTTATTTGGATTATTTAATTTTTTATTATGATTATTGTATATTTTTATTTTGTTATTGAATGTATTGATATTGAGTTTGAACATATTCGATTTCGGCAAATTGAAATTGTACTGTTAAATTTTTCAGATGCCAAAATTTTTGTAAAGTTATTATTCATTGAGTGACTTTTAATACTTCATATCAGATTCAATATAAAAGCACTAATTTTATTTTAAAATACTTTATTTTTTTCTATAAAAAAAATGATAAAATACTTAATTTTTTATTTTTTATTGAATTTTAAATTTTTCAATTCAATAATTTGAAGACATTAATAACTTTTTATTAATTTATTATTATGCATAATTTATATAATGTTTTATATATTTTATAAAATTTGGGTTGTGTTAATTTTTAGGTGGATATTTGATTGTGATTGATTTAATTGTGTCATTTTTATTTCATGTTACTTGAAGATTAATGTGAAATATTATTAAAATTTTGTGAAATAAAAAAATTTTTAATATATACATATTATTGAACTCTAAAATAGTGAATTTTTTTGGATAGAATATGGTCACACTTTAATTAAATTTATCTCGTATAGATGATGAAAATAAGAGAGGAGTGGAAGAATTTTTATAGTCTTCCCAATAAAATATTTATATAAAATTGAGATATATTTGTATTAATTGTTTAAATGAAGGAAGACTGAATGTTAAATAAATTAGAGAACATCTTCTTTGTTACACATTTTTTAGAAATTATACAACATAGACATGTAGGGTGAATTATTAGATTGGCCAAGTAATAAAGTATATGATTTAGTTGATTCAAATATAGAGGATCAGTTGGATGATATTATTTGTGATGTTGGAGTAGAACATAATATTGATGTAAACACACTATTTTATTTCGGTTCCATTAATTAAGATTACTGAATTTGAAGACAATTAGTGGATAGATTAATAAACGTTTCACTCAATTGTTTTAATTCTTGAAGGGCATGCTTCTAAAAGGTAATTCACTACCCAATTATAATTATAAATAAAAAAAGATACTATGTCTAATGAATATAAAATATAAGAAGGTACATACATGCTCTAATAATTATATATTATATAGAAAATAATATGAATAGTTGAAAATATGTTTGAAGTGTGGGTTATCACATTATAAAGTAAAGGATAATGATCAAGATAATAGTGATGAGTTGAGAAAAGAAGGTCACTTGCTAAGTATGTTTGGTGTCTTTTAATAATTCTAGTAAAAACCTTAGAAGACATGTAGATGACAAGAAATTTGATGGATTGCTTCGATATTCAATTGATTCTTTACAATGTAAGAATTTTGATAATGATTCTTTCCAATTTGGAGATGATTTAAGAAATATTAAACTTAAATTAATAACATATAAAATACATTTATTTAGAAATGTAAGTTCTAATAATATTTTATGATTTATTTTACTCATTAATTACAATTTACCTCTAGGTTTGGTCATATATGTGTAGTTAAGATATTGTTAAAAAAAGAAACAAATCTCTATTGATAATTTAATAATTGCGTTATTAGAAATTATTATGATTATCGATACACATTCAACCTTCAACAGAAGTGTCACGAAACAATATTATCTTTTAAGAGCAATAATATTTCATTATATACACATTAATGTATTAGACATCACATCAGACAATCAAGAATCAACATATTTATTATATAGCTATGAATGATATAAAATTTTTAAACGTTGATTAATTATATTTTTATTAGTTAAATAATTAATTAATCATCATATCAGTTTATATATATATATGAATTATACATAAATGAAAAAAAAACATAATATATATAAATTAGTGAATCTCAACTCATTCCTGAGATATATAATATATATCACCAACCCTTAATAACAAGAAAAAACTTCCATCAATAATAATTAAAAAAAATCTTAAAAATTTTAAATAAAAAATAATGTCAATCTATATCGATTAAAAAATATATTTTTAAATTATTAATATTATATAACATTAAAATAATTTTTATATTTAAATTATCTTATTCAAACAAAACATTTAAATGAAACAAAGTAAAATCAATTTAAATTCATTACATTTTAAAATTTCTTTAAAATTGTAAAACTTTTTATCTAAGGACACATTTACAAATTTGACAAGATTCTATATATAATTAAGCTTCTTGTTTATTTGAAAACATTGTATTCTCTTACTAAAGAGATTGCTCTAAACACTAAAACAAAACATGTAGAATTTATGAATATGGGGAAACCTCTGATATGTGAGTGTAATTTATTCTCTTGGTTAACACTTTTCCCAAGTAATTCATGTCCTATATCAGCACTACAGTCTTTGGGGTAATGATTTATTGAAAGGACAGAAAGTGACCATAAAATAAGACAGAATGTTCTAGTTCGTCTATAAACATTATGCAAAAGACAAACGGGGTAAATCTATCAGAAGAACACTTCACAAATCATAAAATTAACTGCAACAAAATTCAGTGGTAAAAGTAGTACCCCATATGAAGAACATAGCCTCTCTTGTTTTTGTTCTGTCAAATTAATTGAAAAATGAATTCATTTTATGTGTTTGACCACAAGGTTTAATTTTTCTTTCATGATGGAAAATGGCATGAACAATGTTGAGAAATGGTAGTAGCCTTGGTAGGTGGGGACCCATGCACAACGTGTCTCATGTTGAATACTACCTCACTGTCACTGTTTGGTGCTGTCCTTAAACTTAGTTGTATATCTCAAGGGTGTCACTCTAAAGTTAGTTAACAAACGTGTTGAATCAAATTTCAAGTGAGAAACGAAAATGGACATTGATGTTGACTCAAATTATAAACATAAGTTTTGTTAAAAGTTTGAAAGATAATTGAAGGAGGGGAAACTGGTGATTGATGGTGAGAGGCATTGAAATGCAGAAAATGGTGACATAAAATGTTACAGTTGTAGAGCATGAAATAATGGATGGTTGGTAAAACAAATGATGGGTTTTTAAAATAGGGTGTTTGATTTTCTCCCCAAACAAAGGAAGTAAAGTTGGAAAAATCCCCAAAAACAAGTTATTTGGTTGATGCTAAGGTGAAAGAAAGAGGGAAAGGGGTCCCAAATATAAGTGGGAAGTGGGTGATAGAGCAGTGACAACTTTAGTTAGTAGGGCACCCCCACCCTAATGATCATTATAGTGCCTTATAAATCTCTCAAAACATTCTTGCTTGGTAGGACCTCATTTTCTCCTCATTTTAGAAGGACAATCTAAAGCTATTTCCTTGAAACCACATTTTTCTCTCTTTTTCTTTCTATTAGGGACATGGAATTCAGCATCTGATTATGACAATTGAACTGCATAATTCAACCTAAAATTAGGCAAATGGAAGCCCCATGTAGTTGAACTTAAATTTTCTTCAGTGGTTGAAGATGATAAATAGTAAACCAGTTTACATTACAAGCAACATGGATTGGAAAGAAAAAATGAAACAAAAATAAATAGAAAAAGAAAGGAAGAAGAAACAGCTTGGTACACCATTAAATCCATGATCACCTTTTACCTTCTAAAGGGGAATAGAAAAAAATTATCAGAACTGCTTAGAACTTTTTAAAGTGCTTATGCTAGCAATTCACTGAAGAAAAGCTTAATGGTTCATGTACTGAAAACCAGCTTTATCAAATTGATATAACCCTTCCATAATACTGTCTGATTAATTGCCACTTTTTGTTGGCCAATTTCATATAAATCTTAATGAGTCTTCAGGTTGATTCTGCACTAACTTTATGCAATGATAAACAAATTGGAATAGTTAAGAAAAATAATTAAGCACAGTGGACAGCTTTATTAAACATAACCAAAGGCAATTATATATGCTGTTGCTTCACAAGCATTTGTTTATGGATTAAGAAAAAGTGTTCTGAGATAAGAGAATATAAAACTATGAAATGGCAAATAGAAAATGTTACAGAAGGGAAAATCAGTTCAATTGTTAAAGTGATTAAATTTGAATACCAGCTACCATTACACGCTGTATGTTCCTTGTCAAGGTTATGTTTCATTTATTAACATCATTGTTGACATGAATCATTAAATATTCAGAACTCAAAAGAAGGTAACTGCAGGTTGAATAGTTAAGCAAAAATACAGAAGAACCAAACTATATAATTAACATTAATCATTAATAATAGTTTCACATTATTCAATATAGTACTGCTTCTGTAATTTAATTTATACGAAATCAATTAATTTAATGCATTAATTGTTTTGTCGTTTGATTAATTGTTCACTTTAATATCCTCCTAATAACATATCTACCAATCCATGAGTTGACACGTAGCTATATGATTAAGAGTTTCTAATTTTCTGAGACAAGGTTGTCAGATTAACACTTTCTATTTCAATTTGTTTATGTTTCTTTTTTAAAGAACAAAAAATATGTATTATACAATGATACAATAATAATAAAATTCTCCTGTATACA
>BDMB01000025.1:1465559-1618616 GCA_016859785.1 Macrotyloma uniflorum
TACGCTTGCATACATTACAAGCAACATGGATTGGAAAGAAAAAATGAAACAAAAATAAATAGAAAAAGAAAGGAAGAAGAAACAGCTTGGTACACCATTAAATCCATGATCACCTTTTACCTTCTAAAGGGGAATAGAAAAAAATTATCAGAACTGCTTAGAACTTTTTAAAGTGCTTATGCTAGCAATTCACTGAAGAAAAGCTTAATGGTTCATGTACTGAAAACCAGCTTTATCAAATTGATATAACCCTTCCATAATACTGTCTGATTAATTGCCACTTTTTGTTGGCCAATTTCATATAAATCTTAATGAGTCTTCAGGTTGATTCTGCACTAACTTTATGCAATGATAAACAAATTGGAATAGTTAAGAAAAATAATTAAGCACAGTGGACAGCTTAATTAAACATAACCAAAGGCAATTATATATGCTGTTGCTTCACAAGCATTTGTTTATGGATTAAGAAAAAGTGTTCTGAGATAAGAGAATATAAAACTATGAAATGGCAAATAGAAAATGTTACAGAAGGGAAAATCAGTTCAATTGTTAAAGTGATTAAATTTGAATACCAGCTACCATTACACGCTGTATGTTCCTTGTCAAGGTTATGTTTCATTTATTAACATCATTGTTGACATGAATCATTAAATATTCAGAACTCAAAAGAAGGTAACTGCAGGTTGAATAGTTAAGCAAAAATACAGAAGAACCAAACTATATAATTAACATTAATCATTAATAATAGTTTCACATTATTCAATATAGTACTGCTTCTGTAATTTAATTTATACAAAATCAATTAATTTAATGCATTAATTGTTTTGTCGTTTGATTAATTGTTCACTTTAATATCCTCCTAATAACATATCTACCAATCCATGAGTTGACACGTAGCTATATGATTAAGAGTTTCTAATTTTCTGAGACAAGGTTGTCAGATTAACACTTTCTATTTCAATTTGTTTATGTTTCTTTTTTAAAGAACAAAAAATATGTATTATACAATGATACAATAATAATAAAATTCTCCTGTATACAGCACCACATTCAAAGCATCTTCTCAATAATTAAATCACATTAATCTGTAAACCAATTATAGAGTAAGTATATTAAAGTAGAATTATCAGATTCAGAAATTTTTTGTTAAATCTTTCAAATTGGATTTTTGCTAACAATCTCAGAAAAAAGATTAGTGTAATATCTTCATAGTATCTTTTCCAAACCTGAAATCCACTACGAACCCCTTTTGTTATTCCCAACATTAATAATAAAACCTATGACATTATAAAACTCAATGATTCATTGGCCTTAGTCAGAATTCACCACTGCCAACCTGGGTTTCCTTTAATATTCACATATATAAGATTAATGTTTACTCTGAAAGGGTGGTTATAACTTCTAACCTCTACAATTTCTAATGCTTTTTCCTTGGATTTTTCTGTCCCATTCAGTAAAAAAAAGGCACAGAAGCTTCCACTTTTGGTGAACCAAAGAAAGTTACAGAGAAAAAGACAAAGAAAATGCCAGAAGTTATGGTTGACCACAGCTCTAATTAACCAAATGTCCTAATCACTCAAATTAGAATTATAATTTTAAGATAAGAAAATGGTCCCACTAACACAGCTGGTTAGCAACACAAGATTACGCCATTTAGCAGAAGCTTAATTGACATGACCTATAATGATAAAGTCCCACGAAAATTCTTTGTGGGTTGATGTGATGTTTGAATTATGTAAACCGTACAATAATAGACAAAAGAAAGAGGACTAATCATAATAATGGGTAGTAGAAAAACTCCTTTAATTAGTACTATATTTTACAATTGGTGCTGTAAATTATAAGACTTTGCACCAAGAGAATACAGAATGGGTCCTAAAGATTTTACAGTGAATAGTTGTGAAAAAAAATGAAAAGAACTTCCCCTGAAGATTAAAAATTAAAATTATGGAAAGGGTAAGAAAAGAATCAGCTAACATAAGGACAAAAGAAGGTTCTATTAAGTGATGATGATAATGACTTAATAATTCAAGGGATCGTTCAAATTAAATCTCTTCTTGTGTGTACAGAAGTAGTATTCCTATTCCTCTGAGCTTCAATTCAGGCGTAATGAATGGTGATCAGAGCTTAACTTTCATAGGGGTACTTGATTTGAGCCTACATTGGACAAAAATAATAACATAAAGATCAATTTGTTGGGCCTAATGAAAATGATGTGTTATATTAACATTTTCTGCTTTTGCTTTATTAATTACCATTGAAACTCTGAGATTGTATTGGTGTTTTCCTATTTGCAGTTTGGCCAAATCCCATCTGAACAATGGTGTGGAGGTCATCTTCAGAGAATGTTATTGGATACTGGAAATCATTAGATAAGAAGAATTAGAAAAAGTGTAATGAGACTTTAAAAAAATAAGGGACTTTTTCATTCGCCTTTTTCTTTTTTAGAAGAAAACTAGAAGGAATTGATTACCTGAGAGGCACCTTCATTAAAGCCATTTATGTGAGGTAACTGCATGCCAAGGTTTTGGCACAAACCAGTATCTAATGGGTCCACTGAGGTGTGGGACACAGTTCCATTAGGAATGTTACTGTGGATTGCTGGGTTTGGCTGAGGGTGTTGCCCATAAAAGGCTGGTGCTGAGGAATCTAATGGGAATATTGGGTGTGCCATAGAATTATTTGATTGAAATATCTGAAATCACCAAAAAGCCAACAAATCCCAACTCAGGAAAAAGCAATACTTTTTTTAGTTAAAAAAGCAAACCCATTGTCTAGAGCCCTGAAACTTACATCTTTTGAGATTAGACTCTCAATACTAAAATCCAGCCTGGTGTTAACAGAAGCCAACTTCATAGACAGAAGCTGCAACAGCAAAAAGCATTCTTAATGAGCAAGAAATCTTAAAACATTATTGTGGGCATCATTTGAGATGCTTATTGGCTAAGACTTGTTTACCTCAACTTGGCGCTGCAATGACTGGACATAGTTTATAATTTCATCAAGCATAAGTGCTTTACCTGTGACCTGTAGCAAACAATTCATAATAACCAAGTTAGTAAAGGAATAAATTCAAAACCAACCTAATTGTAAGAATTTTGATTTAGCTTATCTGCACATGCACCTTATTGCAACCTGGGACAAGATCTTGGAGAAGTTTCATTCTTTCACTGATTTTCTCCCTCCGGACCTATTTCAAAATCAGTTTACACATGTCAAAATGAAAGGCTATACACATGCTTGTTGCCCGGGTCATTTAGAGAGAGAAAATGATTGATTCTTACTCTTTCTGCAAGACTATGACTGTCAGTGGCTTGACCTCTTCTCGCTCTAACATGAATGTAATCCTTTGGAGGCTCTGGAGGTTTTGAGTTACTCTTATTCTGTTTGTCATCGTTTGCATTACTAGTTAACCCTTTGGACTCTTCCTCTGCATTCACATGGCCATTTTCATTCCCCTCACCTTCATTAGGCTTGCTACGCTTTGCATTTGAGTCTTCACTAGCTTCAGCAGCCTGAAGTGAAAGACCCTTTGGGATTTAGGAAATGAAATGCTCCTTTGAATAAAAAATGTAAAACAAAAACAATTTTGGCATAAAAAGTCCTTACCATAGGGGTGTGTGTAGGGGTTGAAGTTTCCTTGGTTTTTCCTTTGGATGGACCTTTTCTTTTTCTAGAATTTGCATAAGGGGAAGGTTTCACCCGAGTGTCCCCATTTGGAATTTGTTCAGAAATCGTTGATTCCTCTTGCGAATTAGCCACTTCCATTAGATCTTGCAATTGAGAATTCTTGTTCTCTTGGGCACCCATTTGAGATCCAAGCACTTTGAGAGATGGACTACTTGAGACTCTAGGGAGCGTCCTATTTTCCACCAATGGAGAAGATCTGTGAGTCAACTCAGCATTGTTGGGGCCCAATTGGGTGGTCCTGCCATTGAAACTCCTACTACCGAAGCAAGAAAACTTTGCAGCCCTCTCAGCAAAGCCAGGATCAGCTGAGAATTCTGCCACACTGGAATTCAAGGACATTGATGTCCCCAAACTGGGGGGCATGCTCTCTTTCACCAAGTGGTTCACCATTGTGGGGATCTTGTTCATGTTCACCTTTGGAGGAGAACTCAACGGGGTGCTGTAACATGAAGTGTTGGTGCTGTTATTGCCATTGATGTAGGAAGAGGCACCAACCAAAGGCTGAGAATGAGGTGAGATCTCATCAGAGCCACCACCATTAATGTTTCCCAATTTCCCAATCAACTCCCTGATGACAAAATTCTCACTTGACATGTTGGAATTGGAAGCTGCAGGAGAAGACACCATTGAACTCATTGCAGAATCAAACTGAACACCATAATCTGTTGACTTGTCCCATGCCGGTGTATAAAAGCAATCCTGTGTCTGCTCAGTTGAACAATTCAAAACTGCCACTTGAACTTCCATGGCAGAAGACATTGACTGCCAAGAGGGTGGACAAGGAGGTGGTGAAGGCTCCAAATGCAGCTGAGGGGGCACACCAACATTGAGAAAGAATTGGTTTTCCATGAAGGAATAGATGAAGCAGAAAGGCAATTAGACCCCAAAAAAGGAGGGTGGTGAAGCCAAAAGTAGGATAATGAATGTTGTGTGTGTGTCCCAGAAGGCCTAAAATAAAATGGTTTATGAATGGATGAATTGATTACATTAGAGGGTGGAATGGAGTGATGAATATGTGAAGGGTGTAATGTGAAAAGGGAAATTGATGAGGTAAATAAAAAGCTAAGAAAAGAAGGAGGGGTTGATGGGGATGGTGTGGGGGAGTCTAAATAGAGATCCAACACAAGTTGAGTCCAAGTTGTATATGTTTGACCTTTTGTTTTCTTTCAGTTCTTTATAATACTTTGCAACATCGTTTCCTGCATTGGATGGATAGCAGAGCTAGTCATTGGGGTGACCAATCAGATTCTGATAAAAGGTGAACCATGGCATTCCATTTGAGCCATGCTCTTACAACCTTTACTTTACAAGTAGGAACTTTGAATAATCATTTCATTTTCATACCATATGCTTCACCAACAGTTAACAAATTAATTACTCTACTCTATCAATATGCTACTCTCACAAAATACAATCAACTCACCTCACCCAATATTTCTTCAACTTCAAAATTTATCTTTCTCATTTTATCCTACTACACATGCTTCTTTCTGAACTTCTAAAAATCTCTGGTTTATTAGAGAATAATGGAGATTGGTTTAATTTCTTTGTTTGATTTAGTGGCTTCACTATTAATAAGTATAGAAGTGTTCTTTCTAATGGACAAAATACAAAACACATGAACTGATCTAATGAGCTCATGAAACCTTTGATGAATACTGAATATCTTAGCAAGTATCAGCACTTTAGAAATTTTTGCATTTTAACAATTTAGAAATTGAGATTTGGAAGTGGCTACTATCCTCCCAACCTTTTATTTATTATCTAAAGTGACATAATCATAAATCAATTCCTGAATCACGTAATTAAGAAACACAAGCAGCTATTACTTCAATCAATGTTGGTATTTAGTTTTTTTAATTTTTTTATTTGTAAAATTAGAGTTGAGTTAAAAAAAAAAAAAGTTTAGTTACCTTTTTAATCTTATTATTTATTTATTTTATTCAATTTGGTCTTAATATTAATAAAAAGTTATAGTAAGTGTCAATTTATTAACTAGGTATATAATATTTAATAAAAATTTAGATATGATAACCATTTTATATAATTAAATTAATATGATATACTCAATAATAGGGATTTAATAAAGAAAATTTAATATGTATATCTCCTTATAATATAAAAAATATAAAAATTTATACTTTTAAATTCAAATTTATTTTATCCATAATATTTATTTCAACTTTTAACTTTTCACTTTTTATATAATATATTCACATTAAACTAAAATAAACTAACTATATTTTAATATTAGAATATAAATATAATATTAAATCTTTAAATTTGTTATCTTTTAACATAATAATAAATAACATTATGTTTAATTATCATCATAAAAATCAATTTATGTAAAACATCTTAATGATCTTGTTTTTGAATTTTCTATTCAATACAAGTTTTTTTATGTCAAAATGAATGTAACTGGGTTGATTCATATGAAGAATTATAAAATCTTTTTTATTTTATAGAAAAACATATTAAAATGTATATATCTTGCAATCATTTTTTTTTTAGATTTTGTTTGGGTTTAAAAATGTAACTCACCCATAAGAGATGAAAGGGTGGTTTAGGTTTGGTTTTTCATGCACAAATAAATTTATCTATTTTTAAGAAGAAACTAGTCCATTAAAAATGTTAACTTTACTTCTTTAATAGTTGAAATATTTGGAACAAGAAAATATATTTGGAAGAAAATATATTTGGAGGGCCATTTATAAAAGATTAATAAGCGTTTAGAGTTTTAAAATGTTAGATTTTTATGTAAGAAATATAGAAAGTTTAAAGATTTTGGAGAAAAGGATGAATAATGATTAGAGAAAAATAGAAAATAAAGAACACAAAAGTTATAATAAGGTGAAATGTGTCTTTTCCATTTAAGTTTTTTAATATCAAGAAAATGAGACGATTTTTGTTCTTAAGTGTTACATTTCAAAATTGTTAAGTCATAAATATAAAATATCAATATTTTCTTTTATTTCAGACACTATTTAATACTTAAACAGTTTACTTTTTTTTTTTTCACTTATTGATGTCTATCATTTGTTCTTATAAGTTTCTTAATATATCAAACACTAAATAAAATTATTAACATCATTTCATCATAATACTTTTATCTCTAATTCTTTTTATTAAAAAAAAATCATATTTAAATTAATTTTGATGAAAGAGAAATGTTTTTTAAGTAAAGGTTTAATATAGATATCAATCCATTCATGATTTGTATTGATAAACTGATGCAATCATGGGTTGAGAAGAAGCTCATCAAGATGAAATTACAATAAAGAATATAGAAAAATTTCATACTACATTGTCACTTTGTTCATACAAATAAACTTTGTTTCCATTATTGTTTTTTATTTGTTATTTTTAAGGTTTACACAATAAGATGCATGATTAGTGGAGTATAAATCATGTAGACTTTTATCATACTTGATGTTCTTTGACAATATGACATGATCTTAGTAATTTTTATTTGTATTAAGCTTCTGCTAAATGGCGTAATCTTGTGTTGCTAACCAGCTGTGTTAGTGGGACCATTTTCTTATCTTAAAATTATAATTCTAATTTGAGTGATTAGGACATTTGGTTAATTAGAGCTGTGGTCAACCATAACTTCTGGCATTTTCTTTGTCTTTTTCTCTGTAACTTTCTTTGGTTCACCAAAAGTGGAAGCTTCTGTGCCTTTTTTTTACTGAATGGGACAGAAAAATCCAAGGAAAAAGCATTAGAAATTGTAGAGGTTAGAAGTTATAACCACCCTTTCAGAGTAAACATTAATCTTATATATGTGAATATTAAAGGAAACCCAGGTTGGCAGTGGTGAATTCTGACTAAGGCCAATGAATCATTGAGTTTTATAATGTCATAGGTTTTATTATTAATGTTGGGAATAACAAAAGGGGTTCGTAGTGGATTTCAGGTTTGGAAAAGATACTATGAAGATATTACACTAATCTTTTTTCTGAGATTGTTAGCAAAAATCCAATTTGAAAGATTTAACAAAAAATTTCTGAATCTGATAATTCTACTTTAATATACTTACTCTATAATTGGTTTACAGATTAATGTGATTTAATTATTGAGAAGATGCTTTGAATGTGGTGCTGTATACAGGAGAATTTTATTATTATTGTATCATTGTATAATACATATTTTTTGTTCTTTAAAAAAGAAACATAAACAAATTGAAATAGAAAGTGTTAATCTGACAACCTTGTCTCAGAAAATTAGAAACTCTTAATCATATAGCTACGTGTCAACTCATGGATTGGTAGATATGTTATTAGGAGGATATTAAAGTGAACAATTAATCAAACGACAAAACAATTAATGCATTAAATTAATTGATTTTGTATAAATTAAATTACAGAAGCAGTACTATATTGAATAATGTGAAACTATTATTAATGATTAATGTTAATTATATAGTTTGGTTCTTCTGTATTTTTGCTTAACTATTCAACCTGCAGTTACCTTCTTTTGAGTTCTGAATATTTAATGATTCATGTCAACAATGATGTTAATAAATGAAACATAACCTTGACAAGGAACATACAGCGTGTAATGGTAGCTGGTATTCAAATTTAATCACTTTAACAATTGAACTGATTTTCCCTTCTGTAACATTTTCTATTTGCCATTTCATAGTTTTATATTCTCTTATCTCAGAACACTTTTTCTTAATCCATAAACAAATGCTTGTGAAGCAACAGCATATATAATTGCCTTTGGTTATGTTTAATTAAGCTGTCCACTGTGCTTAATTATTTTTCTTAACTATTCCAATTTGTTTATCATTGCATAAAGTTAGTGCAGAATCAACCTGAAGACTCATTAAGATTTATATGAAATTGGCCAACAAAAAGTGGCAATTAATCAGACAGTATTATGGAAGGGTTATATCAATTTGATAAAGCTGGTTTTCAGTACATGAACCATTAAGCTTTTCTTCAGTGAATTGCTAGCATAAGCACTTTAAAAAGTTCTAAGCAGTTCTGATAATTTTTTTCTATTCCCCTTTAGAAGGTAAAAGGTGATCATGGATTTAATGGTGTACCAAGCTGTTTCTTCTTCCTTTCTTTTTCTATTTATTTTTGTTTCATTTTTTCTTTCCAATCCATGTTGCTTGTAATGTAAACTGGTTTACTATTTATCATCTTCAACCACTGAAGAAAATTTAAGTTCAACTACATGGGGCTTCCATTTGCCTAATTTTAGGTTGAATTATGCAGTTCAATTGTCATAATCAGATGCTGAATTCCATGTCCCTAATAGAAAGAAAAAGAGAGAAAAATGTGGTTTCAAGGAAATAGCTTTAGATTGTCCTTCTAAAATGAGGAGAAAATGAGGTCCTACCAAGCAAGAATGTTTTGAGAGATTTATAAGGCACTATAATGATCATTAGGGTGGGGGTGCCCTACTAACTAAAGTTGTCACTGCTCTATCACCCACTTCCCACTTATATTTGGGACCCCTTTCCCTCTTTCTTTCACCTTAGCATCAACCAAATAACTTGTTTTTGGGGATTTTTCCAACTTTACTTCCTTTGTTTGGGGAGAAAATCAAACACCCTATTTTAAAAACCCATCATTTGTTTTACCAACCATCCATTATTTCATGCTCTACAACTGTAACATTTTATGTCACCATTTTCTGCATTTCAATGCCTCTCACCATCAATCACCAGTTTCCCCTCCTTCAATTATCTTTCAAACTTTTAACAAAACTTATGTTTATAATTTGAGTCAACATCAATGTCCATTTTCGTTTCTCACTTGAAATTTGATTCAACACGTTTGTTAACTAACTTTAGAGTGACACCCTTGAGATATACAACTAAGTTTAAGGACAGCACCAAACAGTGACAGTGAGGTAGTATTCAACATGAGACACGTTGTGCATGGGTCCCCACCTACCAAGGCTACTACCATTTCTCAACATTGTTCATGCCATTTTCCATCATGAAAGAAAAATTAAACCTTGTGGTCAAACACATAAAATGAATTCATTTTTCAATTAATTTGACAGAACAAAAACAAGAGAGGCTATGTTCTTCATATGGGGTACTACTTTTACCACTGAATTTTGTTGCAGTTAATTTTATGATTTGTGAAGTGTTCTTCTGATAGATTTACCCCGTTTGTCTTTTGCATAATGTTTATAGACGAACTAGAACATTCTGTCTTATTTTATGGTCACTTTCTGTCCTTTCAATAAATCATTACCCCAAAGACTGTAGTGCTGATATAGGACATGAATTACTTGGGAAAAGTGTTAACCAAGAGAATAAATTACACTCACATATCAGAGGTTTCCCCATATTCATAAATTCTACATGTTTTGTTTTAGTGTTTAGAGCAATCTCTTTAGTAAGAGAATACAATGTTTTCAAATAAACAAGAAGCTTAATTATATATTTTTAATTTGTTTTTTATTATTGATTATTTTAAATAAAATGAAACACAATTAAATCAAGTTTTATTTGAATTTTGCTTTTTGTGGAAAGAGGAGTGACTAATGCATTAGTGTTGCTTAAATTATGCGGCATTGATGCATTTGTGTTGCATTGTAATGGCCTTCTTGTGGCTATCATTAAATTGCAGACACTGAAAAAAGATAAGAAAATATCAAAGAAAAAGAGCACAAAATTCATTAAATTTTGAATTTACATGAACACAGAGATACTATTATTCAGGTAAAGTGCAAAACAAGAAAATGACATTAGAACCAAAAAGAGAGAGAGAGGGATGGAAGCATACATGTGGCTATTATCTTTGCTTAAGAAACCTGACATTAATTTCAAACATGAATCGATTCATTGTAAAAGACCATCATTCTTCAATCAGAAATGCACCCTCTGGTCAGGTCCAACCCAAGTGTGGCCATTTCAGGTTGACAAGAGAGATCAATGACTAAGTAAAAATTGAAACTTTGAAGAAAGGCAAACAGACAAATTGCAATTGCATCATAATAATTTGGATCCAATCAGCAATGTATATAAGATCAATAAATTAATGTATTATCTCCAACATCATAAAACCACAACCTGTTAGTCAGTGAATGATAATGAAGAAATGTGTATGAAGCCAACAATAATCTCTCCTTTGTCATTACGTGTCCTTGTTGCTTTAACATTATCGCTTCAAAGATAAGCACGCCTTTCACTATTAGACCAAAAGTTGTAATTATAAGAGATGTTAAGCTTCAGAATCATGAGGGACACCATCATCATCATCAAACTAACAAGTCAACATTCAAATAATTGGCCAAATTTTGCTGCCTGCCAACACATTTTTAACAAACCAATCAACCTATCTGCTGCAAGAATTACCAACCAAATGCAATATTCCATCGACCTAAAATAAAACCTACGTTGAAAATCCCTGGTCGAGATTAGAGATAAGGTGAACTTAAGGTTTATATAATGATACAAACTGAACCATTTTTACGAGGATGAATTAGCTTTAAATTCACTACTAATATAATATCAGAATAATTGATAAAATCTTATAATTTTCTTTCCTTTCAGAAAAATAGAAGAAAGAGAGTAATGTGTTAAAGTTACAAAATCGTTAACCCTCTTGTCTGCAATGTATGTTCCCTTGCAGGTCACAGTTGTTGTGATGAACGACAGATTATTTCTGTGATCAACTGATATATTTTTTTTATCAGTTATGATTAAACAATATAACGTAATAATGTATGGATCTAAAGTTTGTAAAAAGATTGTGAGTAGTTGACAAAGCACTCGAACAAATTCAATTGAAGGAATAACAATTAGTTCGTTAATAAATTTGGCAAATCTAATAATTAATGGTTTTTCAATGATTCATGTGTCAATATCAGCAAGGAATAAGTTCTGCATTTTGTGCTGTATTCAACAATAACATCATTACTTTCTCCTTCCTTTGCTGAACTTTTCAATGTAAATCAATTATGCATGGAGAGACTTAAATTCTGTCAAAAAAAACGTATTGGGTTGAAAAGAACTTCTAATATGTTTTTACCAAATTATGACTAACTCATAATGATATTCTTGCTTTTGAAGATAATCCATATTTGAGAAAACGTGTGAAGTTAGGGACGATGATATACAGAGAAAAACAATTTTTTATATACAATTCATATAAGAAAATTATAATATCTTCATCATTCTGATGTAGGATTTCGAGATTATCATTTTGTGTGAGAAGAAATTTTCTGAATGCATGTTAATAATCTTTACAAAATATTTACAATAATTTACATCACTTACATATATCTCAACATGATTTATTGCAAGCCTCGTTAGATGTTTCGATAACATTGAAGCATACAACTCTTATATATAAGAATCATAGTGACTTTCAATCAAACCACTACCATCACATTATGATTATTATGAAAACTATTATAAAAATTATAGTGTATAAGTCATATAATAATGATTTCATCAAGTGTAAATATTATTCTACTATATTCATATTTGTGTGATTTATATACATAACGTGTGAGATGTGATTATCAAAATTGTCCATACTCATATTATAGTATCATCATGATCAATTATTATTATATTATGATCATCATGATTAATAATACTATTTTTCTAAAAATATTAGAAGAATTATGTTTTATTATCAATAAACCTTGTATGTTTAAATAGTTTAAACCTTTATTTGGTTTATAAATATTCTTGCTTAAGTTTAAAAAGAGAAATATAAAAATTGAAGAATTCATTAACAATTTACATTATTAAACAAATTGTGGTCAATTCTTTGTTGAGTGTTTTAATTTTTCTATTTTATCTTAAATAACTCAAAAAATGGAGAAAAGAAAGAAACGTGTATTACACCAAAAACAAATTCGGTGCCCTCGTGAATCAAATTTATTAAAAATTATAAAAAAAAATTAATTTGAATAAAACTTACTGATAAAAAATATATTAATATTCGTTTTGGTGTGCTAGGGTTCATGCAATGTAGGTGTAAACGTGGAGAGAGTTTACGTAGGTTCTTCAATCTGTTGATGCTAAAATTGTGATGGCATTAGCATTTGACCCATAAACATACCTAATTCGAAAGTCCAACTTCAAATTGGGCCTCAATTTTCACGTTCAGCAACTACTTTACATAAACAACAAAAATTTCAATATCAAACTCGTGGGCTAAGGCTTTGCCCTATATTTTTCATTCTTAACAGCTATTTATAAAATAATGTGACCAAATTGCTTAACTTTCAAATCTCAATTCCTAAAATGTATTTAATATACATTCTAAAAATTAATTTATTAAAATGTCTACTATTTTTATAAAATTTACTTTCCTACGAACTATTAATATTAATACTATTAAAAAAATCTCATATTATCATACTCAATTTATAAAATTTTTTATTTAAGAATCTAGATTTTATATCATCTATTTTAGTAAATTTATTTTATTTAATACATATATGAAAAGGTAACGTTAAGATAATCCTATATTATTTCAATTCTATAATATTTATTAAAATAAAATCGCATAATTTAAGTAGATATATATATATATATATATATATAAAGAAAAAATATTGAAAAAAAATCAAATTTATAGAATATGATTTTATATATATATATATATAATAAACTACTTTATTTTAAATTGAAATCTAATTTGTATTTATTAAAATATTTTATATTCAAACAAAGAAATTAAACCAATTTCCATTATTATCTAATAAACCAAAGACATTCTTAGAAGTTTAGGAAGAAGCATATATGGTAGGATAAAATGAGAGAAAGATAATTTTAAAGTTGAAGAAATATTGAAATTCAATGGCATGCTTGACCTTTTACCAGGATCTCATTGGTCACTCTAAGAAACAATGTTCCACAAGTATTAGTCATTGCTATGCTTCCCAATTCACATTTTCACAA
Organism: Macrotyloma uniflorum; assembly: GCA_016859785.1. Classification (NCBI taxonomy): domain Eukaryota; kingdom Viridiplantae; phylum Streptophyta; class Magnoliopsida; order Fabales; family Fabaceae; genus Macrotyloma; species Macrotyloma uniflorum. Next base: position 1,479,145 of record BDMB01000025.1, read on the forward strand.
AAGTCTTAGATGCAAAAGAATATAACTTAACAAAGTCATAAGAAGCATTTTAAAAAATAAATAAACTATTTTATAAATTAAAATAGTATATATGTATATATAAATTAAAACATAAGAATTTAAATTTCTTTATAAACTATTGAAAATTACAAGTACATTACTAATATAATTAAAATCAAATATATAAATCAAATAAAAAAAATATTTTACAAAATTGAGTTAAGTATATTATGACTAGATGAAAAAATAAGTTACTATAAATATCAAATGAATATTCGTGAATAACGGGTATATGTATTTTAATTACTTGGGAAATGGAGTATATACGATATTATGATATTTACATCCATATATATTTAGTTAATAAATTTTATTTAATTTTTTTTTAGAATAAAGTAATAAAAGTAAAATTATTAATGAAAAAATATTAATAATTGAATAATTATTTATAACTTTTTTTTATAAATTTTTTTATTTAAATTTATGAAATTAAAGTTTTTAAATAGATTAATTTAATTTAAAAGTATGTTTTACACCACAATTTATTTAAATTATATTTCATAAAAAATAATTTTATTTATTTTACTTTATTATATTTTTAAAAATATCATAAAAAAAAAAAAAGATAAAATTTAATATCATATATTTTTTTGTTTTTTTGAAAAATGTTTCTTTTCTTTTTTCTTTTATATTTTTTTATAATGATTATAATGCCTAAATCAACTTAAAAAGTAACTTAAAAAGTAATTATGATGTTTAATTTATTTTCAAAATCGATTTAAAAGATAAAATTTATACCTCATTTATATATTATAATTCAATATATTTTTAATTAATATGAGATTTTTCAATAAATTAATGTTTTAATCATTGATACGTTTTGCGACAAAGTTAGTCGTACAGAGAAATTATGTTGTAAGAAACATGGAAAGCCTTTGACAAATTTGTAGTTAAATGTAGATTCTGAATCAAAATCTTATAATATTGTGAAAAAACTGAAAATACTGCTAATGTGTATTACAGAAAGCACTACTTCCCCTTGGTATAAGTTTTATAATAATGCAAAGCATGGAAGTATGCAAAATATAACCAATATTCACATTAATTCAATTGCATTAATTCATTCACCCCTCATATCAATCAAATTGCTACATTTTGTGTATGCATTTCTAATAACCCCACTATTGTAAGTAATGATTTTTCTTTTATTTACTCTACTATTTCTGTTAAACACAAATTATGATTTTGATCTATTATTCGCTTTGTCTTCTCTAATATCATGAAAATCAAACCAGTAATCTACTATCTCTCACAATATATAAAATTCAATGTTTTACATACATATTTTAAACTTACTTTTATTCACCCAACCTTACACAATTGTGATAATAAGTGTGTATTACATATTATTACAAATCCTGTTTCCCATGAACTCACTAAACATAAATATATAAACATAAATTGTCATATTATTAGGAAGAAACTTATTCAAATTGTTATCAATTTCCTTCTCCATTTAACTTGTTGATTAGGAGTATTTGCAACTTAATTTAATTTAATTTTTGTATTAAATATTCACTTGAACTAATCATACAAAATAAATACAATTTGATTTGATTTAGTTAAAGTTTAATTTAATATAAAATTTGAATCATGCTAAATTAATATTTTACAATTTAATTTGGAGGGATTATATATAATTTTTATTATTATAAAATTTATAAATATTTTTTTAAAAAAATCATTACCCATTTTATAATAAAAAATTAACAAAAATAGAGATATCTTATTTTTTTTTATAATTATTATTTTATTCTTAATTTCAAATACACTTATATATAATATTATATTTAAAAATTATAATATAAATATATTATTATACATTATAAGAATAAATATATTATAAATATAATATAATCAAATCAAAAAATATATTTTATTTAAATTAATTTTAAATATATAATTTTACATTTAAATATAACAAATAATTTTGTTTAATTTAATTTTTTATTTAAAATATAAAATTCAAACCAAATTATACAATTTAAAAAAAATCTAAAAAATAAAAAATAAATTTAATTTTAATCTATTTTTAATTTTTTAATTATTTTCTTTTAATTGATTCAATTTTAAATATTCTTATTTTTTAACCAGCACACCAAAACACTTCCACCTATTAATCATCTATGTTTTTTTTTTTTTTACCAATTTGGGAATACTCAATATCAGTGCCTCTTATATATATGTATGGAACAGTTGGGCACTTGAACACCTTTTTTACTTTCCATTTTTCTGTTACTTTTTGTTGCTTCACACCCTTATATATTAACACCTTTAGGTGTCTAAGTGAAAGAGATGTTTCTTCTCTTTCTGCAATAAATATATATGTACATTGTCTCTTATTTCCCTCTCTCTTTTCTCCTTTTTCTCATTCTGCACCTTTTGTTTGCTTTAGAAATTAGAATTGATAATATCGTGCTACTGCATTACTGCAGAAACTTCAACCATTTTGGGTAAATTTAGTATATCAAACTTACTTGTAATTTTGTACAACTCTTGGAACGTAAAATCACTCACTCTAACACATTTAGAACATAAGTTGCATGACAGACAGGAGAAACATCAGTACTTTCAAAATCCATTTTGTTTCTGAAAACGAAACATTCATGATGAGGCTTCAATGATACCTATTATAATAGATTCTGGTCTTTAATTTAATTTAGTGGCTTGGAAATATTCCACCAATTCCACAACCTCCATTTTCCCATCTCCATTCAAATGCTTTTCATTCACAACTGCAGTACCATGATCCAAATTGCGACGATGCAGATTTGTTTTCCCTCTTGTACGAGCCCTGCGGCAAGGGCTAAAAGCATCTATATGTGGCAGGATATCTTTCTTTTTTTGCTTCTTTTGCACGAGCAAGGATTCATTTGCGAGAGACTCCAATGCTTTAACTGTCAATGGTCGATTTCTTGTGCTCTGTCTCCTAGAATTTGTATTAGGCTGCTGCTCCACAGAACCAACATCACAAGAGGTTTTTTGTGGCTTCTCAACTACCCCCTCAGTATCATTTGACAAACATGGAACATTTGCCTTTAGGCTCTCCCTGTCTTCCTTCCCTGTGGCCATCATTTCACTGCTTTTGGAATTCAATGGAACTTGGGGTGTGTTCAAGGTGGCTGGTGACTGTCTCTCACATTTCTCAACTTTAACACAAAAACTGCTCCTGTGTTGACAAATTTCACTGGGAATGGTTTCATTATTATTCACTTCCACACTTCTATCAGCTGGAGAAGCAATTGAACTTCCATTTGGATGAAGACTAACTGAATCACAAACATTTTGGTTGGAATCTGGAAGGCTTGATGGCTGAGAGAATGCCACATTTGCAGATTCCGAGCCTCCTGAGGAATTCTCAATGGCACGGCTTGTCTCTGCCTTGGCACAAGCAGTTAATCTTCTCCTTTTAAAGGGAAGAACTGTTTGGTTACAATGATCTGATCTTGCCCTCCGACTGAATTGATGTTTTATGGTACTCTCTAGTTGATTATCATTAGACACACATGTCTTCTGATTTTTCTTGCTTTCCACCATCTTGCTTGCATTATTATCTGGCTTATCATTTGCTTCTTTTTGATTGGTAGCATCACTCTCAGATATGTCTTTTTGGCTATCAGTATTACTGATATTCTTTTTGTTACATGTAATCATGCTTGGTGAATCTTCACCAGAAGAGCTATCCTTACTTTGTCTTGAGAGAACAGTCGTCTTAGAAGCACATTCTAATTCAACTGGAAGACATCTCAGTTCTCTCACCTTCAATAATTTTCCTTCATAAAGCATACTGGTATCAATAACTGTGAACTTTGTCAACTTTCTATTAACGTTTTCAGAGAGATCTTTGCTATGGTTTACTTTCCTCATTTGTTTGGCCCCTTTATCTGTAATACCAGCAGCATTTACCTCAATTTTACCTGCTGACTTAACAGGTGCAGATTTATACTCCATTATATCAGATGACTTCCCTTTGTGCACCAAACTAGTATCAATAACCATGAATTTTATATGATCAGTGGCAGGAGGTCGGGGTTTGAGGTAACATTGACGACGATAATTATATTGATCATCCTTATTCAATCCCTTTTCTAACTCTTCATCATTGCTGCTACCAACTTTAGTTTCTTCTTCAAGCTCAAGAAGATTAGGTTCGGCTACTACTTTGTTCAAGACATCAGTAACAGAATCAAAGTAATGATCACCTTTCACAAGTTTTCTCCTTGAAAACTTCTTAACGCCAGGGATAAGAAAAACCAGATAATCTTTGGAGCGGACATAGTTTTGATGCTGTGGTAGCTCAGAGTGCCAACCTCTTGCCAGTAAGCGGGGCCAAACAGCTTCCCAGAAGAGATCATTACTTTTGGTTTTGCTCAGTCGCAATCCTCCTGTCAAATATTTTATTATATCGCTGGGTCCAAGAGAAGACCAAGCTTTACTAGGTGGTGCAGAAAACACCCAATTGTTCTTCCCAAGTTCCACATCAAGGCTTGTAAGGTCTTCCTTTTCCTTTCCAATACCTACTGCTTCCACAAGAACACCAAGTCCAACAGTAGACTTTATTGATAAAATGTATTCTTCTAGAGAAACTCTTCCTTCCACATATGACTGAGAAACCTGAATGTATAGACAAGACCAATGAGAGTGTAAAGCACATAAATGATATAACTGTAGTGATACAAATAATTACCATTGACAACAAGTTCAAATAATCATAGGTACAATACATGACCGCAGTAGCACAATATTAATAATTCAATCAGCTATTCCAACTTAAACACTAGGCATCTACTCTAAAATGTGTCATATTAATGCAGATACTTTGTAAATAGTAAAGCTTTTTACTTTCCAACATCAAATGGACTAGGAGAGACAATCTGAAGTATTATTTGTAGCTCACAAACAGAATAAATTAGTAACTTCCGAAAGATATTGAAACCTAACAGAAATCATTAAATATACAACACACCACAAAAACCAGATTATCACTAAACCATATTATTATTCCCATAGCAAAAATCATGCCAGTTCAAGAAAGAATTTAAACGATAAATTTAGAATTACAGAGAAAAATAAAAATTGTAACTTATAAGAGAAGTGAGTCATGAAAATAAAAGACAATTTTTGAAATCCTAGAATGCAGAGATAAAGGGTAAGCTAACCATCAGGCATTTGAAATACACTTCCAGTAATTCATTAACAACAATGGATATGAGATGACATAGTTGTCACCTGCAGCAAACTATCTTTAGATTCTTCTGATACATGGGGAATCAATCGAGATAATAGTTCCTGTTGCCTCTGCCCAGAAAAAAGTTTCTGTCCTCTGATACATTTTCTCCCTTTTATCTTCCTGCAGTCTGACCATCTACGATATTCATCAGATTTGTAAAACTTTCCATAGTAAAATGACAGTATTTCCCCCATCCCTTTATTTTCTAATAATCTTTTTATCTTGATAAAATTCTTCCCATAAATAAACAAACCAAGGAGAAAACTTTTTGCATCAGCTTCCTTCCAGGAATTACTCAATGTGCCAGGGGCTAATACATAATTTTTGCTTTTACCCAGTTGACTTGAATTTGTGTCTCCTGTCATCACAAATCAAAATTAAATCAGTTTCGATTCTTCATCATTGTCTGATTTCTTTTGTAAATTAATCTTTTGTTAGTTCATTTGCATTGACTGTACCATCAACGTCTGCAAGATACCCTTCATTATGCATCCATGTAACTGAGATGGGCAAACCAATTGCAAATGAAAGCGAATTATCACCCATAATTTCTGAATCAGCAGGATTCAGAAGAAGTCGAAGCCGTTCTGATTCTTCTATCATGGAGGGGACCTCCACCTGGTATTCTTCACCAACTCTTATGTCACTTATATCAGGTGAACTGGGAGGAGCATTAGATACATGCTCCCCGGAATCCTCATTATAGTTTTGCTGAATTAATTCCATCTGCAAAAAAAAAAAAAACAATAAACCTAATAACTATAAACTCAAATCAAACCTTAAGAAGAATCATTATAAAGGAAATATAGCTCAGGTAACATATAATCAAGGAGCAAACAAGGGTTACAAAATGCAACTATGCATAAAAGTAATGTACAGAGTGACTGACCAACCACTCATAATTTTACCAGCACCAGTCACACTTATCAAATTCTTGGTTTAAAAAAAAAAAAAAAATATCATCCATGAACTCAAGATTAGAGTACAAATAACAAGAGCAACTATTGGGATTGGCCAGTTATTCCAAAAGCATTAGAATAACTGAAGCTCTTTCTTTTCTCTACCCAAGAAAAACAGAACACAGCTGAGCTTAAAACCACAACAATTGCCAATACAACAAAGCATCAAAATCGTCAACACTGACACCTACCTAATCAGAAAAGCAAAATTTGTCAACTTCTCAAAGCCAGCACTCTTCAGGGCCGCCACAGGTTCAAAAATCAAAACGATAAAACCCAATAAAGACCAATATGTATGTATATGCTCTTTGGGTAAAAGGATAAAACAAAAACCCTTTGAGGAAAACAATATAACCAAGTAAGGAGAAGAAAATCAACCCGAGCCAGATCCACCTGTGTGCAAGTTCATATCATAAACAAAGCTCTGACAGATTAACGTAGCACAACCAACCAACGACTGAGACGTGCAACCGAAGAAGAAACAAAACAAGTGCAATAGTGCATTCTCTTGCACCAAGATCAAGTACACCCACACAATGCTAACAATTAATCGAAACAATAAGGACCCAAAAGAAAAAATATTTCGAACTATGTTCCTCCAAATCTTGTATATGTTATTATACACACATTGAACAAGATAATGATAAAAACAATAATGACAAAGAAAGATGAATATTTGTTCACCTTTGTGTGAAATGCTAAGGGTTGAAAATGGAAGCACAGGCCTAAGATGAAAAAACAAAAACAAACAAAAGGGTGTCAATATCTTATTTCTATGTATGATATAAATGAGTATAAATACATGTGTGTGAAAGTTGAGAAAGAGTTGAAAGCATTAACATGTAAGGAGAAGAAGCAGAGAACCTGAAGAGAAGAAGGAAAGTAGAATGGCATGAACACGAAATGAAATGACACTACTAATGAGACTCGCCCGAGTTGAGTTGAGTTGAGTTGAGTTATGGAGTGAATATTGTTGACGAGGTGGTTTAAAAGCAAGTGCTAAATCCAAAATTGAAACTTGGAACCAGGGTTTCTTACTACACAACAATTGTCTGAAATTTATATGCATAATTAAAAGGATATTCAAAAATATATATTTTTCCTTACTTAACAATAAATTCTTGTTAACTTGTTGTATTTAACAATAAAACTCCATATGTTTTTGAATTATAATTTAATAATTCAGAATTAATTTAAATTAAATAGAATCACAATAATTATATTTTTAATTTTATTTTAAATAAAAAATCTAACATTTTTTATTATAATTTTTATTAAACATATTTTAAAAAAATTTATTATTATAATTTTATCATCATATTATTAATTTTTATTATAATTTATTTCTTTCGTAAAACTTTTTTATTATATTTTAACTTATTTTATTTTATTTGTTAATGGTTACTTTTTTATTTTTCATATGATTTTAATTTTATATTTATTATTTTAATATTTATTAGACAAATATTTTATTATTTTGCTGTTTTGATTTAAAATTTAAAATTTTTATTTTAATTAATTTTATTTTTAACAAAATTATTTTTATTTTATTTTTATATTTTTATATAATTAAAATTTTCCTTTATAATAATATTTAATTTATAAATATAAATACAAAATTAATATGAATTAAGAGAGAACAAATTTTAAATATTTTAATTTAAAATAATATATGAATTTAACCATAAAAATTTAAGTTATTGAATAACAATTTTTTTTTAAGTTTTTAAACTATTACACTTCTTTTTTTAATAATATTATTATTCTTGATTTATAATTATTTTTTTTTTTACTAAAATCGTTCATAAATTAATATTATATCACATATATAAATTTTTATGTTTTTATTAGTTTATATTATTCAATATATTTTTTAACTTTTAAATAATATATTTATTATAATTTAAAAATATATTACTTTTAATAAAAAAAATTCAAAATTATAAAAATTAATATTGTTAAAATTAGTTGGATTAATTCATATTTTTTGTCAGTTCCAAATATTTTTACATTTGATATGAATATATTTTTAAAAACATTTAATATGAATATATTTTTAAAAAAAAAATCACAATCAAATAGCAACATGAACACCCTAATAATTTATAATTAATTCATATTTTTTACACATGTTAAAAATCATAATAAATATATTTTTTATTAAAATAATCTTACTTCTCAATTTTATTTTTTTTATCTATTGTGGATATAAACATCAATGTTATTTACTTAGGAACAAATTAAGAAAAAAAAATGTTAAAGATTAACGAATAGATTAGAATAATATTAAAATGTTAATTCCCTTTTTTATAAAAACTATAAGGTTTAAGGGCTAATTAGAATAAAATAAAAATTCAAAATATTTTCGTAAACAAAAATGAAATTTGAGAATTAATTAAGAAAAAAAATAGAATTTAATATATCTATTTGTAAAAATATAAAGTTTAAGAAGGTTTAATTCTTTTATTCTCTAATCTTCTAATATATTTTCGTTTTATGAATGCATCTTAAATTCTTAAAAATTTACCAATTTAAACTTGCTCAGCAAAAATATTATACTAATGATGACTGTATTAACAAGGCACATTATAAAGGAGACAGTATAAATTGGACTCTAGGATAAAATGAAAAAAGGTAGGATGGCTGATAAACCCATGTATTCTCGCAGGTGCATAGAAACTAATAAAATCTAATACTTCCTCCGATGGTTTGCATAATTAATGGTGAAGAATACACAAGCAAATCAGATTATAGAAGTTCCAAATCTAAATCTAAAAAAATTGACGGTCCCAAGAAAAGGGATCAAATACTAAAATCAAATTATTTATAAAATGAAGTTGAATAGCTACAGTGCTATTATAATTGTATGATTATAAAATAAACTTCTGTTCTGTTCTTTCAAGGGTGGACAAAATAATTAATTCATTACCATATTGAAAGAAAATATTAGATAGGATAATCAGTAATTTCATCGGCGTCTTCAAAATTATGAGTAACAATTAAAACAAAATTTTGGTTGAAATTGGCATAAAACTAGAAAAACGTTCACACTAACGATGGCCCTATGGCACCACCCTAAAGGTGATCTCCACCAACAGTCATAAAAACATACATCATCTCGAATTGTACCAATTTCCAAGAACTAGAACCAAATAGAAACTTGGAAAAAGCTAAAATTAAGCAGCAGCACCCTTTCCCTTCTTCTTCTGGAGTTTCTTCATGTAAAACTCCAGCTCCTTACCTTCCAGAATGTACCTACACAATTTTGACAAAATAAGAAAAACAAACGACAAACAAAACAATGTTGGCACAATTCACACAAATAATGTTTCGCATACCCGTCAGCCCTGCCACATTGTCCTGGGCGAGAAGAAATACATGCCAACAATCGGCCACCACCAAATTGCTCTTCAATGTGGGAATCAAGTTTGCGTTCTTTCTGTCGCTTCTCAAGTTTTCTCTGCACATGGTTACTTTTCTTTGTTTCTTCAGCAGCAGCCTCACCCTCCTGAAAGTTTGAAATCAAAGAGTCATTAAACAAATCTAATAAATCCAAAAAATTACACCTGTACCATCCATCATAAATAATTTTTTTCATTCAGAGAAACAATAATACAAATATTGTCAGAAATCATACATTTGTCCCATCAATTAAAGCCGATTCAAAATATGAATTACAGTTTTTCTGGAACACATGCAATCAAAAACAGTAACAATATGGTGCACTTTGCTTCCAATTTCAACATATCTCCGCCCAATAATATTGAACACTCAACAGGCAAAAGTAGAGATATTATTCAAAATATAAATGATAATCATAAAAGGGAAGACAATTCACAAAGTATCACCTCAGCAGAGTCCTTCTTGGTTGCGGCTTTCTTTTTTCTGCCAATTTCTACACCATAGTGCTGAAGGTACCACTGCTTGAAGGGAGCAGCATCAACCTGAACAATAGCACTCTTAACCAGAGTCTGAGTTCTCACAAGCTCATTGTTTGAGGCATTGTAAACAACATCTAGAATACGAGTCTTGCGGGTTACTGCCTCACTACCCCATGAGTAATTTCCAGTATCCAACCTCAATGCCCTCCATTTTACATTGCCACCTCTAACACGAATCCTCCTGATTGTCTTGTTGCTTGATAACTTGGTGTTTGCTGATTGACGCCCAAGCTCATACCTATATGAATCCAAAAAAATATATTAGCCTAAATAAGATTGGGATTAGAATATAACCACATCAACCATGCTCAAACAAAATGTCAAAAATTCACCATAAACATTCCAAAATCAAGATCTAAACCAAGTTGCAATCATGGAAAATATTAGCAACATTTAACAGCAAAGAAAAACACAAGGCAAAGATGATAAAAATTAAGCTTGCAGTGAAATTGGGTAGCTGTTATGTTATCATTGAGCCAATGTGGATCTCTGCTTATAATCAGTTTGTTTTGTATAAAGGATATCTTATTCTCACCATAGTTGTAGACCTCACCCTTTTTTTAGACATAACATTATTAAATAATGAACAAAAAACATTTGTATAACAAAAGAGCATACATGCTATACTACCATTTATGTAAGAGGATTGAAAACAATGAAACATAAAATTCCAAAAATGAATGATGTAGTCATATCCAATAAGCAAAAGTGATGATGGCATTGCAAAAGATAAATTCACATGATCATTTACAAAGCACCTCAATGTCCAGACGCGAGAATACTGTTAGCACGAGTAAAATAGAAATTCTATCTTTCAAAACATTGGACCATTGGAAGAAACAAGAATCAAAGGCCCATTCCTAAATTTCTAAAGGAAACACATTAAAAAGTTAACCATACAGGGCATTAGTCTTGCAAGTAAGAACACCCCATTTGCGTAATTAATGATGACTAAAGATTGATCGGGCTGATACACTTGCACATACGAAAGCATTCATCAATCATCACTCCCCAACTAAATAAATAAAAAATACAAAAGCCAATGTACATAGCTGATTTGCGACCATTCCCGTTCTTATTCAAACCACTAAGGCAATCAAAAGATTGCAACTAAGGCCAAAACACTAATAACAAATAAATCAGTCGAAATAAACACAGCATCTAATGCTAGAAGGTAATTAGCAATTTCAAGCATTAAAACAAAAAATAAAATTCAAAATAGTGTTATAAAAGGGGCACTACTTTCTCTTCTTTCTCCACGCCTTCTTCTTGCCTCCAGTGGCACGCCTCTTGTGCATGGAATCCCTGGAAATACCTGTTGAAAAACAATAACAGAGCCCATCAGGTAGAAAATTCAACAGAAACATGCACGCAACACATAGTTATTATCAGCAATTGAACTATGAGAGATCGAAGAAACGATGATTAAGGGATGACTAAGGTGGTCCATACCCATCTTGATGTAGCGTTCAACACTCTCACTCCCCTCCTTCTCTCTTGCTTCTTCTCTAGCTACGCCCCCTCTCTGATTAAACCCTCACTATACTGCTTCGTTATATATGAAACCCTAGTTCTGGTTGGAGACACACCGGGTCTGATTACAATTCTTCTGAGTAACCCAATTGGGCTCCAACTTGGGCTTTCTTATAAGTCTAACCCATATCAAACTATACACCATATATTTATTTAATTTACTTTTGTGTCATAAAATATTGTCTTTTTATTTTGGAGACTCAAAATTTCCCTCTTTTATCAATAGTAAAATAAATAATGAAAATAATATGATATTTAAAATATTATATATATATATAAATTATAATAATAGTAAAATAACTTTTTAGAATAAAATTAATCTTTTTATTAGATTAAATGAATTACATGAAAGAATTATACTGAAATGCACCTAAATCAACCACATTAGATTAAATGTGTCCAAGTATGAATCAATTAATAATTTTCTATTTAGATATAAAAGTTAATCATTTTTACATAAGTAAAGTATAATAACTTATATTATCTTAAAATGTTATACTAAATCTTGTTAAGTTAAAAGGAAATTGATTAATAACATCACCCACCAACTTTTTTATTTTTCCATATAATCATAATTCACTTTAGAATGGATTCCTTCAAAAATATATAAATAGAAATTTTACATAACTCAAAACCCAATAAATAAATATATATAACATGTCATCAACTTAATAAAATAAAAATATAACCCTCATTTTCGTTGTAAATGATTTTTTTTTTAAATGAGTCAATATTTTTCGGAATTTAGTTTCTTTTGGAAATGTGATAATATATCTCTAACTATATTTTTTAACTAATTCAATTTAAAAATTAAGAAAACTATAATTTTTACTATTATTTTTTAATTTCTTTAATTTATTTATCGTCTTTTATTTTTATTTTTATTCCTTCAATTTGAAAATATTTTATATCATAATTTAAATTATATACTATAGATCTAAAATTTAATTTATATATTAAAATTTTTAAACATGTTATCGTTCCTAATAAAAAAATTATTTTGGTTCCTCTTTAATAAATTTGTTATGGCTTTAGTCTAAGACAACATTATTTAAAGTAATTCATTTCAATATTCAAAACATTATCTAAATCATCATGGGAGGAAAAATAAAAATAAAATTATTTATTGGTGAATAGGAAGTAAAAAGTAATTACCAGCACATGCTATTGTATTGGTTAGTTTTCTTACATACTTAATATAAAAGATTATACAATATAAAATTTTAATACTATTATTACATTTTAAAAATCATTATATAATATTATAATTTTAATAAAATATTTATAATATAAAAAATAAAATATTAATTATATTTTTAATTTTTGTCTATCTATGATAAATTATCTTTGTATAACTAAATTTAACATAATTTTTATATTTTATAAAATTTATTTATTTAAATATAATATTTAATAATATTTATTTAAAGTAATTCTTAAATCATATATTTCTAAAAATTGAATTTTTGAATTAATAAAAATATATAAATATATATTTAACCTACACATAAATTATAAAATTTCAAATAAAAATAATAATAACAATTAAGGTCTTCTATTTTATTTTGAATATTGTTTCATAAAATTTAAAAGTTTTATATTAATATTACTAATTTACAAAAGGACATTTTGAAACCATAATTTATATTTTTTTGTTCTGAATTTCCACTGTAATAAACAAAGAATAGTATAGTAACAATTTTATGAACACATATTTAATTTTATAAAAAAAACATTATAATAACTATTATATAACCATGATTATTAAAGCAAATGGCTTGATAACTAATATTTTAAATGTATTTGCGATATTAGAACAAAAAGATATACATGGCTATTATATCACATTCTTTAAATATTTTAAAATAAATAGTCATATTAAATTTTATAATAAATGACTAATAGTCTTTTTAAAGTTTTAATACATCTATCTCAATTGTTTCATGTTTGATAAGAAATCTCTCCACCAAACACTTGATATATCTATACATTGTTTAATCAAATTTAAAAACATCATTGGATCAAATGTTCAATTGAGAATGGTACTCCTGCACCTTCATTAAATTCACAAAGAAGAGAGCTTCCCAAAAGAGTGAGAAATTTATGTTGATAGTCAAGGAAGTTGCAGTGATACAATAGCTGCATCTTGGTTGATTGAAAAACAAGACATAGTGTAGTATTTCACGCTACATAATTTTATTTATGATTCATCATTTTCAAATACAAAAGGACATGATAGATAAGGAAAAACCTTAACATAGTTAACTAAACAACCACCTAATACACTTGTAGTTATATATAATAACCGAAACCACATCAACAACCACAATTAGAACACTAAAGAAGACTAAAAAGGTAGGTAAAGTTTAAGGTATGATATTAGTTAACAGCGGCAAGAGGTACATGCGCATTCTGAACCACATCTGCATCCACTTCCAGCAGCTGCAGTTTTGGGACATGAACAAGGATTGCACCCACAGTGCTCCCCACAAGTGCATGTCATGTGATCACCTCCTCCAGTAGCACTCTCAGCACTTGTGCACCTACCTCATATTGCAGTCAATGAGTTTGAACATAATTATTATAAAATCCATATATATAATAATGCTATGTAATTGAATAAGTAACTTTTGTTGTTTTGGTACTTCACAGGATCATGCAGGATATAAATCCTAAAATGTTAATGTTATTTGTACTTTATGTAATATGAATTTTATTAAAAAAAATGTTAAGTTTTTATTTAGAAAGAAGGGGGTGTTGCGGTATAATCTATTCAGCAGAGAACTCAGAAAAGTCTCCATATAATGATTTTTCAACAGCAGAAGAGACTATTTCAGAAAGATTATGCATCTATCCAATCCTGAAACTAGAGAGATTCGGGTTGCAGAAAATGCAAGTTATTTTATTATGAAGTTAAGAAAAAGAGACCTGCAAGAAGAACCACCAGGGCATGGAACTGTGCAGCCACACCTGTTATCACACACGACCACCCCTCTCACCGCATCTCCTCCTGTGTCACTCATTTTCTCACTCACTCTCTCTTTCAGTCACTCTCTAAATATGCTTCCACGGTGTTCAGTGCAGCCTTTTATACTTATCTGAACACGCAACACCAAATGTCATCGTCACATGCTACGTGGCAACATCTTTGCATGCAATTCATGAGCTGAAACCACGTATAACATGCAACAGCTGAATCAACTGACATCCACTACTAGATGTTGTAGAACATTTTGTCTTTGTTCTATTCTTCACCCTCTGTCTTTGGTGAATGTTGTAGAACATTTTTTCATTGTTCTATTATTCACCCTCTGTCTTTGGTGAATGTTGTAGAACATTTTGTCTATGTCCTATTCTTCATCTTCTGTCTTTGGAGAACCGACTTACATACTAAACTATGTTACTAAGGGAATATTCACAATGTGTGCAACCAATATACTATGCTTATGAAAAATAGTAAATAAATAGATTAAATTAAATTTCTTACTAAATTGATAATTTCAAAATATTAGTTAAATTATTAATAATTAATCTATCAAAATGTTTATTTAAAAATATATTGACATGACAAGCCAAGTATATATATATATATATATATATATATATATATATTCTGCAACTCTACTAAGTCAAATAGGAGATAAACAGTGGTGTTTAAAGTGATAATAATTTTCTTTTTTACACAAAAATAATTTAAGTAACACAAATTATATAATATAAATTTTCACTAACACAAATATAAAGTTAAGAAACCAACTCATTCATCTTGTCTTAACCCAAATGAGTTACAAATTATATAGTAATTATTTTTATGGATTAACGAATCGTAATGGCGAAACACTATAATAGAGTCAGGTTTGAGTCATGCAGGTCTTGGGGAAACCTTGGTGACCTTCATTAATGGTTGTGCCCACCGAATGGAGTAGTCAAACTCAATTGTAATGGGCTATTATTCAGAAAGTGTCAATTATGGCTTCTGTCTTACATAATCATCACGGACTAATTATCATAGCCTTGTGGAGATGTGTGTACTATTTTTTATTGGGCTTATAAATGACTTTGGGTAATGGCTATATGAAAATAGAGGTGAAATGTATGCTTTATATAAATAAACATAAATAACTAATAGTTATTGTGGTGATGTTGTTCCTCAAGACTTGGTAAGGATATACTCACGTTGAAGGAGAAATTGCAGCTTTGCATGTTTATGCATATCAGCTTGCTCATGTTGTTGCCAAACATGGTGTATCAATTAATAAAAATTGTTATGTAGATGAAGGAGTTGATGGTTAATTGATTTCAGGTGAGCTTCATTGGCCTTTCTCTCTTACCCCTTTGTTGCCTTTCTCTTCTCATGTTTGCCTGTTTGCCTCTTCCTGACTACTTCACTGTCTTTGATGTTGTCTTCCAACCCCTTAGCCTTAACTACCGTCATCTCTTGCCGCATCACTTTCCTTATCCTCTTGACTCTTACCTTTGACACCTCCTCTCTTCAACCCTTCTCATTCTTATCCCTTGCATACCAAGTACTGGATTAAAATCATAATTACCACATTTTTTATCATAGGCATTTCTGTTTTAAACTAGCACCCAATCGAACAGGCATGTAATTTCCCTCCTGATTATTTCAGAAAAAAAATTTTGTTATTTACTCTTTTAAACAATCATTTTATGTCAATTTATACTTAAAGTTCGATTAATATTTATTTATCATTAATTAAATATTTAATAGTTTTTTTAATCTAATAATACATTTAATTTATTCTTACTTGGAAATTCTTTTATTAAACCATTTTCATCACACACAATAAAAAAAATAATACTTACGGTATCCTAGATAATAAAAATATTGTTAATCATTATTATTATTAATGTAAAAAAACTTTTGATAATTTTAAAAAGTGTCCATTATGCATAAAACAATTTTTATTTTAAATGTTTTCCCCTAATCCGAAAGCAATTATCCCAACACACATGATGCTGTTCAATTGCATTTCTAATAATAGTTCTCTTACAAATCATTTAATTGGGGAACATAAATTAAGTCAATTATGTCAACTTTCTAGCTAATAAATCCAAAATATCAAATTTTCCTAGTAGCCATACCAAGAAGATCAAACCCCAGAAAATGAGGGATTGAACTTCTATTCGTTCCATTGAAAAAGAGGGGCTAAACTTCTACTTGTTCCATTTTGGATACCGTTCAGATTTTGTTGTCAGTAACCCCGGATTCAATGTCATTGGTAGCTGGTTTCTGCATGCCAAAAACAACAGTATATCATAAAGGCTTAACTAATTTGGTAATTATTGATCCCAAAGAGAGGGAACATACCATAAAAATCATGATGAATTACTTACATTGATATCAGGAACCAATCTTTGTCAACTTGTTGATCATATTTCCATAAAATTTAGCCTCCTTTCTGTTATTCTCTTTCACCTTTTCCCTCAGAGTCCTGTACTCCAATTTGAGATCCCTGGTTCATTCATAGAGAACAATTAGATTGCAAGGAAAATAAAAAATAAATAGCCCATATCAAAGCAACTGAACTCAGTAAATCTCAAATAATCCATAAAGATCAAAAGCGGTAGCCTATGCAGTGTATATACCTGTTGTTAGGGTCAATTTCAAGTGCTTTCTTAATGTCAACTTCAGCCAAATCCAAGTCAGTCAGCTGCATATATGCTTGGGCCCTTCTATAGAGGGCTTTCACGTTAGTACCCTCAAGGTCTAACACCTAGCCAATCCATGCCAAGAGTCATTATTTTTATGTAAAAGGTTACGTTAGTGATTCCCAAAGGAGGGAAGACAGAATACTTGTACCTTGGTACACAATTTCTCTGCTTCTTTATAGTCTTTTAACTTCAACTTGCAAGCAGCATTGTTCAGATTACAGGCAACCTTCAAGGTCTTCGCCAGCTTTTTCTCCTCCTCGCCAAAGGAGGAATCATATTCTATGTACTTCACAGCCTACGATATGTTTTCAGTGTATCAATATGTAGAAGGTGCATTAACATGTAGAAGGTGAACAAATGTATAATCCGATTTAGATTACCTTTTCATATCTTTTGGAAGCTCTTGCATATTTACCAGCTTTAAACAACACATTTCCTTCTTCTTTCTTCTTACCAGCAGCTTCAAGTTTCTCTTCAGTGTTCAGATCCCAGGACTCTTTCTCCTGTAGGGAGAAAACAGACCAAGATTACTAGAGATAAAACAGCCTCAATATCCCAGAGTATGAAAAAGAACAAGTAGGCAAATGTAAAAAGGAGTGTCAACAATTTGACTTCCAGATCACTACTTTTATTTCATAGTGAGCAAAAATGTCAATCTTGTAGAATAACAACATATACTCGATGCCATAAAGAAGTTAAAGGAAATACTTTGATAAATGCTCTGATATATCAACACTAGGCAGAACTGATTTTTATTGGAAGTCAGAGAGCAAGCAATGAACCGTTGTCTGACACAAATAGACTTGCACGACAGTTCAGTTATATATGATTTGTAATGAATGAATAGAAATAAATGAATGTACAAAAATGAACTCCCGGTGCTCAAATTGGATAGGGAAAACAGTTGACTTGGATCAAAAGGAAGGTAAAGAAAAAAAAAATTAAGACAACAAGGATGTTGTGGTTTTGGGTAAAACACTAAAACGTAGAGAGTTATCTAGCTTTCATCCAGTCTGGACCAGTTCCTTATTACATTGCAGTTAAGGCTGTAAGATTGCTCTTTAATAATAAATTTAGAATTTCTCTTTATCAAAACATTAATAAAATCAAAGAGCAGTACCAATTCAACACTGTTATTAACTTACTTTCTCAAATGACACTAGCTCAACTTCAAAATACACAGTTGAGTTAGGAGGAATCACAGCCAACTCCTGCTGAGACTCTGATGAACCAAAAGCATACTCAGGTGCAATGGTCAAAAATGCAACCTCGCCCTTCTTCATAGTCAATACAGCTCTATCAAGTCCATCAACAACTTGTTCTGTTACACAAATCAAAAAATCACTTCACTGACCAAAAAAATATAATATATAGTGGATGCAGAGGAATGAGGACACTAGCAGATTACAAGTTACCCTCATCTGTTTTAAATTCAAACAGCTTCTCTTCTTCATCATGGCCCTTTCTCAAAAAGACAGTACCATCTTCAAGCTTACCAATTAGTTTCACTAGACATAAAATGACAAAGATATAGTCAGAAACAATGTATAAATGAATAAATAAATATAGCACTAGGCAATAGACAATAGTCATTATTCAATATAATAAGTATTACCTTTCACACTAGCCCCCTCATTTGGACGCTCATATCCATCCCCTTCCTTGAGAATCTTCTTTATGACTTTCTTGTCATCAGTTACTTCCGAAACAGTTTTCCATGAAACTAATTCAAGAGTAATCTGTAATGTGGCATTTGGTGGAACAGCACCTTCATCACCTTGTGCTGGCTTCCCCTTCTCACCAAATCCATCTATGACCCGACAAAAAAATGAACAAAACTTCAAATTAGATAAAAGAGAAAGAACACATCAAGAAATATTCAATATAGCTTAGATAACTTACATTGTGGCTTAACTGTCAAAACCACTATCTCTCCTTTCTTCATGGTTTTAACAGCCTTTGACAATGCAGGACAATAATGACCTATCGTGGATAAACATTAACTTCAGATACTCAGTAAAACAAAATGATAATCTGCTAACAAAGTTTGAAGGCACTGACCCTCTCTGACTGTGAACTCCACTCCAGAAGACTTTCCTACCAGTTTTCCATCTTCCAGATGAGCTTCATACTTAACTGCATTACCAAAAAGTTCAACAATTAGTTAAGACTAAAGTAATTAACATAGGCATCACGTAAACTCAATTAAATTAGACATATATATATACCCAATACTTCATCAGGATCCTTAGGGTTCTCCCATTTCTCTCCCTCAGTAAGTATCTTCTTAAATATACCACCATCCTTGCATATGTCCTTTACACTAGTCCATGAAAGTAGCTCAACATCAAATTGGAGTGTAGCATTGGGAGGAATTGTTGGAGGGGAACCAGATTCACCATATGCTAGCTCAGGAGGGATGGTGAAAATAGCATTTTCACCTTTCTTCATTGTTTTAATACCTTCATCCCATCCCTTAATTACTTGCCCTGCAGTTCAAACCAAGATGTCACTTAGTTATATTTGACATGTGTCTAAAGATTACTTTCAAGCCATTTTCCCTCAACAGGCTAAGCATATAGTTAATGTCTATTCAAACATTGACATGAATACCAAACAGAAGAATTTGAGTTGAAGTTGCAACACAAGTTGCCAATGTACCCAAACAACATTTAGGAAAGCTTGAGACACACCACAAAGAAGGCCTACAAAATACTAATCAATATATGAAAAACTATTTATCCATATGTTTTCCTCGCTTAAAACTCTACAAAGACAAATTGTCTACTTCAATTTATATCACATACTTGTTTGGCATAAATAGGTGTATAAGTGTAACACATTAAAATATAAGTATAAATATAACAATCAATGTATTTTGAATTTCTATTCCAACAGTAACACAACTGATACTAACAATACAGAATACATTCAATCCTTCCACTACAGAACATAAATAAATATTATCATGCACCGCTTCATATGATTTGGAATTGCACAACTCATCAAAATTATGATATATGGTATATCAAGGAAAGACCAGATAACGACTGACCTCTTTTGGTTTGAGAGCACATTTTTCTATTTTCAAGAAAATTACAAAAAATACCACATAGTCTTAACTTAATTCCCTGCTTTCAAAGCATCGTACATAAAATGATGAAAACAAAATCCACCATTTTCCGCACAGATATCCGAACAGTGGAAAAAAAAAAAAAAAGTGAAAGGTAACACTTTCTTTAATTATTTGTGTAAACGGGATAACAAACATAGAAATAGTTGTCTCAATCCAAGCACGCCTTACTTAAAGCAACAACTAACACCGGAGGCACAAACGAGTCCAACATAACAAAAAAATCTGTTTCCTTTAAAAATTAAAATCCAACACAGAACAAAACAAATGGTTGCTTAAACAAGTAAAAAAGGAGCAAATCATGCACAATTGCACGCACGAGAATTCCTCTATCATTTTCCAACTTTCAGCAAGCAAATTAAAAACACACTAAATTCACGGTAACACTAACGAGATCACAGACCTTGTCCGAGCGTGAAGCTGAAGGGAGAATCCCTGTCGCGGCTCGAATCGAACTTCGTTCCATCGAGCAAAGTCCCCGTGTAATGAACTACAAATTTAAAAAAAAAAAATGAGAAAACAAAAACGGAGAGGTGAAAACGACAGAGGAATTGATGTCGCTTGGTTTGGACCTTGGACTTCGTCGCCGACTTCGGGGGTTTCCCAGCCTTGACCTTCCTTGAGGAGCTTCTTCTTGAGGCCGTGGGAACCGATCTCCCTCTCCTCTCCCACCTTGTCTTCGCCGAGATCCATTTCCTCGCCGCCGGGAATATCGAAATCTTCTTCCATCGCTTTCACTCACGCCGCGGAGAGGAAGAAGAGAGTGAGGTTTTAGTCTTGCTAGTGACAGAGAGGTTCTAGAGAGTTCTATAGAAAGGGTTCTGCTTGCATTCTTTCTTACACATGAAATGTGTGCTGGTGCGCGATAGGATCAACGGTCAGGATTTCTTCATGGAGAATTATTTTATTTAAAAAATAAAATATAATCTCATTTTTTTTTTAATTTTGTTTTGAGTCAGATTATAAACATGGTCTTTTGGAGTATGTGAAAGAAATGAAGGAGACAAAAAAGAAGAGAGATAAGAAAATGATGAGAAGTATGTTAAATAAATGGAGGAAAAAATAAAACCAGAAATAATAAATAGATAAAAAGTGTAATGAACTACAAATTTAAAAAAAAAAAAATGAAAAAGCTTAAATCATCATGTGTTTGATTAAAAATTAAAAATTCATTGTAGATTAACATTTTATTTTTGTTTTATTTTTTATTTTTCTATTTTAAAATATACTATTTAATTGATTTTTTTATGTGATAATGCTGTTAATTTGTAATTTTCGGAAGTGTATAAACACGCTTGATTATGCATGTTTCATTTTTATAAATTATTATTATAATTTTTTTCGTAATTGATTATGGTTCAATTATGTATATATTAAATAAATTTTCACAAACCTTATATAATTGATTATTCAGTATATAAATAATTTTGTACTCTAAATTATAATTTAAGTTTACTTTGTAAAGTCATACAATTAATTATATAAGTTATTTGTATTAATATGGTATTTTTAGGTATTTATATAATCAATTCAATTATATATAATAATAATTTTTCACATGAAAAAAATATAACAATAAAAAAACTATTTCAACCCAGCTTAAATTTATTTTTCCTTTTTCTATTTTTAAGATTTGTTTTACTTTTAAGTTTTCCCATAATAAAAGTTTTATTAAATATTTTGCCTGTAAAAACATAGTATCCCATGTCCATAAGTGTCACAATAATAAAAGAAAAAAATAAAATAAATTTTGAGATTTTTTTTATTTTTTTAATTTGTGTTGAACTCATAAATATAACATATTAATTATTAGATATATATATGTATGATATTTATAAAAAGTTTAGTAATTTCAAAAAAAAAGTCTTTTTTTTAATATTTAATTAATAATAAATTAATTATATGAATTATGAAGAAAGGAATTGTAGTAACATGGTGAGTAAAAACATTTATATAAATTTAATTTACCCATTATAACTAAATAAGGTCTAACTTATACAAGTTAAGTTAATTTTAAAGGAGTTCAATAATACTCCAATCCAAATAAAATTTAACACAAAAAAAACAATTTTTTTATTCTTATAATTTTAAAGAATGTCTTTTTTTTTTTTTTAATTACGTCACAATTTTACAAATTCTAAGAGTTAAATAAAAAAGGTATTCTTTTCTATTGTGATTTTTGCATAATTTTTTCTAATTTAAAAATAAAATAAATACAACTTCTTTTAAAAATAAAGTTAAAAAATAAAAATCGTATTCAATATTACAATTTTAATAAATATTTTTATTATGAAAATTAAAGTTGTAAATAATAAATAATCGTTTTCCTTATAAAAAAATTTATTTATTTTCTATAAATTTTAATTATACATTATTATCTATTATCTTAAAGTAAGTACTCAATATAAATATATATATATATAATATAAAAATAGTTATAATGTTATGAATAAATTTATATTAATAATTTAAATATTTTTATTTTAGAAAATTTTATAATTTTAATTTAATATTTAATTCCTTTATTTTTCAAACTTTTTTTACATATTTAAAATTTTAATTAATTAAATTATTTTCTTATTAATATCTTAAATAAATATTTTAATAAAAAAATAAAATATATATAAAATTTCAAATTAAAACAAAATTAAATATAGGAGTAAAGTAAAAAAATTAAGAAAATCATAAGTTTAAAAAAGTCAACAAAATATAACTATAATAATAAATATTTTAATACATACCATATTATAATTATAATTAATAAAAAAAGTCAAAATTTCAATAAAATAAATGAATTAAATATTTGTTTGCTTTGATTATTTTCTTATTTACTTAGATAATTTAAATATTAATTATTTTTTTCACCCGGCTTTTTTTAATTAAATTCTATATATTTTTTTAATTTTGTAGACCAATTAATTAATTATTATATTTCAATAGTAAATGTATTAAAAAAAATGGAAGACTATAATAAATAATATTTATATTTAATTATTTGAAAATTTTAAGATTACATGAATGGGAGAAGTTAGGTTAAGAAGGGTTTGATTTCCTAATATAATTAGTTTATCATCTCAATCATAATTATAAACGCAAGCTTTTAAGTCAACTAAATTATTTCTCTTAGTTTATTTTTCTATTATTATATTTAATTATTAGATAATAATTTTAATGATTTTTAATTAGCTTTTTGTATTTACTTTTTCAAGTTGTATTTAATTAGTTTTTTTAAAATATATTTCCATTACTTTCCTGTTATAATAAAATGTGTGTATATATAATGGATAAAAAATTATAAAATGTAAAACTAATATTAGTAAGAGATGTTAGGAGATATGTACACTAAATTTTAAAATGATTTTTTTTATAATTGTGTAAGTCTTAGTTTATTAAATAAAGGTTATTAATTCATTTAATATTTTGTACATGTTAAACTAGAAAACAGTTGGTTAGTTCTAGTACTACACGAACAAAAATATTTTTCTTTTTAATTTATCTCAGTATTAACCAATTACGCCTTATCAATTATTTTCAAGTGTACAATTGTAATAATAATAATTTATAATTGTTATAAATATATTTGTTAATTTTTTATTTTTATACATATTAAACTAATATATTTTTATAAATTTTTTATCCAATTTAAGTTTTGGTATAATTTATTTTTGTTAAGATTTAATAATAAAATACAAAAATTTATCCATTATAATAATTATATTTAGAACATTAAATAAAAGCAAATAAAATAATAATTAAATAAAAAATAATTATAATTAAAAGAAAAAATATAACCATTAATTAAGTACATGCTAGAAATAGTGTAAATAATAAAGATGAATCTCTATAAAAATACAAATCAACGTATTTAGGGTTGTTAATAAGTTGGTGGATTAATATACTTTTATCAAAGAATTCAATTATAAAAGTTAGTCTTTTGTCAAGGATATGGTGTTTTATAATAATAACCTTGAGCTATTATTCTAAAGGAACACTAATAAAATTAATTAGAAAAAAAATATTTGTTTAAAGTATGGTATATAATTACGTATAAAATTAAAAAATATAATTTTTTTTTTGTTTTTTTCTCTTTTTTTTATATTTTTTTTTCTATCTATCAACTAATTTTCTTTATATTATATCTTTGAATAAAATGTGACATTCATAATTTAGAAAACATTTTTATTTGAATATGTGAAATTTTCGTAATTTTTTTTTTTCAAAATTGAAATTATAACATTGTAAGTATTTTTATACCTACGCGAATATAAAAGAAGAGAATAAAAGAGAATGATAATTTACAAGAATATATGCATTTATATTTATATATATATATATAGGGTTTAAGGATTATATATATATAGGGTTTAAGGATTAGGGTCTGGAGGTATATATATATATATATATATATATATATATATATATATATATAAAAGTATATGTTCCAGGAACTATGAGATAACATTTACAATTCAAAATGATGGGTAAAGCTTTTAAGATCAAAAGTGTCACATATTTAGCCCATCAAGCAGTTCCTATTAGCTACCAAGCATCTATCACAGACTATGGGGAGAAGTCTTCATTCTCAGTTTCGAAAGCCTCCATCTCGTCAGATGAAAGATCAGATAGTGAGATGTCTCCTTCGTCGGCTGTGATCTCCACTGATATGTTCCTCCCTCCAGTCACCCTCGTCGGCATCCCGATAGCATCATTATCATGATCAAGAAACTGGAACTGGTACCGTAGAGGTCTAGGAGGTCGCTCGGTTCCTCTATATATGTCATAGTTATACAGATGGGTAATTCTCTTATTACCTTCTCTACAAAATGGTACACTATATGATGCATGGGCATCCACGGTGATGACTGAGTCGGGTCCATCGATCCTAGGGGTTAATACATACTTATAAAATCCTACATGCTGATATTCTCTGAAAAGTTCATTATATCTAAAATTATATTGTACATCTGCTACCCTAACTCTGCGAGGTTGTGGTTGGGTGGTCATTGTTCTGTTATGAAATGTTGGATATAAGGGTGAGTCTACTCCTGTTCATAATCTTAATGTAAACAATGAAACAAAAGAATGATAGAATATAAATAGGTAGAGTAATTTCAATCAATTTCATTAATATAAAATCTCAGTCAATCAATCAACCGTCACTAACACATGCAAGTAAGGGCTAACATCAACATAATATAATCATAGGTAATCATGTTATTCGTCTTTCACTTCCATCATGATTCTCAATTTCCATTCTTATCTTGGGTCCCTAAACGCTGCCAACCTCACCACCCAAATGGTGTTGGCCTTACGCCGGTGTGGATAGCTGCCGGTTAGCACTACGCTACACACGAATACAACGTGTGCGCACAAGCCCCTTTGACAAAAAGCATAATCAGCGATTCAGTCGGGAACGAAGTGCGAGGCCTGTGACAGTCCCCAAACACATTGTGCACATCGATGGCTGAGCCACTTCACCACCCTTTAGTTCCCCCAAGTTAATGAACCTTCCTGAACTACAACCCAGTGTATCTCTGTGACTAATCCACACGGAATTCAACTTGAAAAGGGATTTCACCGTCTAAATCTCACAACTTTCTTACTTTCCAGGTGATAAATTTCCAACTTATCAAATCCATATATCATTTAAGCACAATATAAAACTAAAGTGCAAATAGTAAAAACAGGGGGTGCAAATGGTAATTTTTTTTTTACAGATGCACTGAGCGGATTTTTTTAAGGTGTGCTGAGCGGATTTCGCGCTGAGCGGATTTTTCTACGTTGTGGATTTGAGTAACATTACCTCAAATTGAGAAGAAACATAAAAATGGAGTAGGATTTTCAGATTGAAGATGGTGAAAATGGAGGAAGAAGAAGGTGGAGATCACTGAAATGAAGCACGACGGTAAAATTCTTTTTATAAAGAATATATGTATGAGGCGGTACTCTTCATGACTAAGGCGGTTTGAATTTTGATTCTTTCTTTTTTTTTATAATTATATTAATATTTTTTTTTTTAAAAAAATAATAATAATAATAATAATAATTTCTATTAATTTTAAATATCACACAAAATAAAATAAACATCCAAAAATTAAGGGGTTACAGTAAAAAAAGTTGAAAATAAGAAAACTCGTATTAATAATTTTCAGATGGACACCTTTAGATATTATAGTGTCACCAACAAAAAAATATAAAGAATTTATAGAAAAAGAATTTATATATTTTGCTAAGGAAAGTCTTATTAGATCTATTCCTTATGTTATTATACCTTGAAGCTATAAAAAAGAAAACTCATTTTTATCTCATTTCATTAAAAAAAAAAAAGATAGATATAAACCAGTATCAAAGTGGGCAAATGTGGAATGTCTTAATAGTTTTTACCCTCATGAGGAACAAAGTTTAATAAACACCCTCGTCAACATGCCACAAAATTTTGTGGGCAAAAACAACATCATAAATCTGTAATAACTTTAATTCAAAACTAGTTTTATATGTGTTTCTTGTACTATTTATATCGTTCATGAAAGTATGGTACATAATTACATACAAAATTATAAAAAATAAATTTTTTTGTTTTTTTTCTCTTTGTCTTTTATATTTTCTTCCCTATCCATCAACTAATTTTCTTTATATTATATATTTGAATAAACCCTTAATGATAAGTTATCTATTAATAATTTTCAGATGGACAATTTAAGATATTATAGTGTCACCTATAAAAAAATATAAAGAATTTATATATTTTGCTAAGAAAAGTCTTATTAGATCTATTCCTTCTATTATTGATGCCTTGAAGCCATCACAAAGAAAACTCATTTTTACCTCATTTCATGAAAAAAATGTTAGATATAAACCCAGTATCAACGTGGGCAAATATGACATGTCTTAATACTTTTTACCCTCATAGGGTATCTATTAATAATTTTCAGATGGACACCCTAAGATATTATAGTGCCACCCACAAAAAATATAAAGAATTTATATATTTTGTTAAGGAAAGTCTTATTAGATCTATTCCTTCTGTTATTGATGACTTGAAGCCATTAAAAAGAAAACTCATTTTTACCTCATTTCATGAAAAAAGGTCAGATATAAACCCAATATCAATGTGGGCAAATATGACATGTCTTAATAGTTTTTACACTAATGGGGAATAAAGTTTAACAAACACCCTCGTCAACATGGCACAAAATTTTGTGGGCAAAAACAACATCGACCTTTTTTTATGGAGATGATCTATTTAGTAATCGTATCACGGTAAGATAAATTTGTAATGACTTTAATTCAAAACTAGTTTTATATGAGTTTCTTTCACTATTTATATCACTCATGAAAGTATTGTACATAATTACATACAAAATTAAAAAAAATATTTTTTTTTGTTTTTTTCTCTTTTTCTTTTATATTTTCTTCCCTATCCATCAATTAATTTTTTTTATATTATATCTTTGAATAAACCCTTAATGAAAAGTTATCGAAATGACATTCAGTAAGAAAAAAAGTTGCAAATACGAAGACTCGAATTAATAATTTTCAGATAGACACCTTTCGATATTATAGTGCCACCCACAAAAAAATATAAAGAATTTATAGAAAAAGAATTTATATATTTTGTTAAGGAAAGTCTTATTAGATCTATTCCTTATGTTATTATAGCTTGAAGCTATAAAAAAGAAAACTCATTTTTATCTCATTTCACGAAAAAAAGATTAGATATAAATCAGTATCAACGTGAACAAATATGGTATGTATTAATAGTTTTTACCCTCATAGGAAATAAAGTTTAACAAACACACTCGTTAACATGGTACAAAATTTTGTGGGCAAAAACAACATCAACCTTTTTTTATGGAGATGGTCAATTTGGTAATTGTATCACAATAAGATAAATCTGTAATGACTTTAATTCAATACTAGTTTTATATGTATTTCTTGTACTATTTATATCACTCATGAAAGTATGGTACATAATTACGTACAAAATTAAAAAAAATAATTTTTTTTGTTTTTTTCTCTTTTTCTTTTATATTTTCTTTATATTATATATTTGAATAAACCCTTAATGATAAGTTATCTATTAATAATTTTCAGATGAACACCTTAACATATTATAGTGCCACCCACAAAAAATATAAAGAATTTATATATTTTGTTAAGGAAAGTCTTATTAAATCTACT
Source organism: Macrotyloma uniflorum (assembly GCA_016859785.1). Classification (NCBI taxonomy): domain Eukaryota; kingdom Viridiplantae; phylum Streptophyta; class Magnoliopsida; order Fabales; family Fabaceae; genus Macrotyloma; species Macrotyloma uniflorum. The sequence goes on from BDMB01000025.1 coordinate 1,507,858, forward strand.
CCTTCTGTTATTGATGGCTTGAAGCCATTAAAAAGAAAACTCATTTTTACCTCATCTCATGAAAAAAGGTTAGATATAAACCCAATATCAATGTGGGCAAATATGACATGTCTTAATAGTTTTTACACTAATGGGGAATAAAGTTTAACAAACACCCTCGTCAACATGGCACAAAATTTTGTGGGCAAAAACAACATCGACCTTTTTTTATGGAGATGATCTATTTAGTAATCGTATCACGGTAAGATAAATTTGTAATGACTTTAATTCAAAACTAGTTTTATATCTTTTACTATTTATATCACTCATGAAAGTATTGTACATAATTACATACAAAATTAAAAAAAATATTTTTTTTTGTTTTTTTCTCTTTTTCTTTTATATTTTCTTCCCTATCCATCAATTAATTTTTTTTATATTATATCTTTGAATAAACCCTTAATGAAAAGTTATCGAAATGACATTCAGTAAGAAAAAAAGTTGCAAATACGAAGACTCGAATTAATAATTTTCAGATAGACACCTTTCGATATTATAGTGCCACCCACAAAAAAATATAAATAATTTATAGAAAAAGAATTTATATATTTTGTTAAGGAAAGTCTTATTAGATCTATTCCTTATGTTATTATAGCTTGAAGCTATAAAAAAGAAAACTCATTTTTATCTTATTTCATGAAAAAAAGTTTAGATATAAATCAGTATCAACGTGGACAAATATGACAATGTATTAATAGTTTTTATCCTCATGGGGAACAAAGTTTAACAAACACACTCGTCAACATGGTATAAAATTTTGTTGGCAAAAACAACATCAAACTTTTTTATGGAGATTGTCAATTTGGTAATTGTATCACGATAAGATAAATCTGTAATGACTTTAATTCAAAACTAGTTTTATATTTATTTCTTGTACTATTTATATCACTCATGAAAGTATGGTACATAATTATGTACAAAATTAAAAAAAATAAATTTTTTTGTTTTTTTCTCTTTTTCTTTTATATTTTATTTATATTATATATTTGAATAAAACTTTAATGATAAATTATCTATTATTAATTTTCAGATGGACAACTTAAGATATTATAGTGCCACCCACAAAAAATATAAAGAATTTATATATTTTGGTAAGGAAAGTCTTATTAGATATATTCCTTCTATTATTGATGGCTTGAAGGCATGACAAACACCCTTGTCAACATGGCACAAAATTTTGTGGGCAAAAACAACATCAATCTTTTTTATCAAGATGGTCAATTTGGTAATCGTATGACGGTAAAATAAATCTTTAATGACTTTAATTCAAAACTAGTTTTATATGTGTTTCTTGTACTGTTTATATCACTCATGAAAGTATTATACATAATTAAAAAAAATAATTTTTTTTATTTTTTTTATTTTTTTCTTTTATATTTTCTTCCATATCTATCAACTAATTTTCTTTATATTATATATTTAAATAAACCCTTAATGATAAGTTATCTATTAATAATTTTCAGATGGACACCTTAACATATTATAGTGCCACCCACAAAAAATATAAAGAATTTATATATTTTGCTAAGGAAAGTCTTATTAAATCTATTCCTTATGTTATTATAGCTTGAAGCTATAAAAAAGAAAACTCATTTTTATCTCATTTTATGAAAAAAAGGTTAGATATAAACAAGTATCAACGTGGGCAAATGTGGCATGTTTTAATAGTTTACCCTCATGGGGAACAAAGTTTAACAAACACCCTCGTCAACATGACACAAAAGTTTGTGGGCAAAAACAACATCAACCTTTTTTATGGAGATTGTCAATTTGGTAATTGTATCACGGTAAGATAAATCTGTAATGACTTTAATTCAAAACTAGTTTTATATGTGTTTCTTGTACTATTTATATCACTCAAGAAAATATGGTACATAATTACGTACGAAATTAAAAAAAATAATTTTTTTTTTGTTTTTTTCTCTTTTTCTTTTATATTTTCTTCCCTATCCATCAACTAATTTTCTTTATATTATATACTTGAATAAACCCTTAATAATAAGTTATCTATTAATAATTTTCAGATGGACAACTTAAGATATTATAGTGCAACCCACAAAAAATATAAAGAATTTATATATTTTGCTAAGGAAAGTCTTATTAGATTTATTCTTTCTATTATTGATGGTTTGAAGCCATTACAAAGAAAACTCATTTTTAACTCATTTCATGAAAAAATGTTAGATATAAACCCAGTATCAACGTGGGCAAATATGGCATGTCTTAATACTTTTTACCCTCATGGGGATCAAAGTTTAGCAAACACCCTCATCAACATGGCACAAAATTTTGTGAGCAAAAACAACATCAACCTTTTTTATGAAGATGGTCAATTTGGTAATCGTATAACGGTAAAACAACATCACTCATGAAAGTATTGTACATAATTACGTACAAAATTAAAAAAATAATTTTTTTTGTTTTTTTCTCTTTTTATTTTATATTTTTTTCCTTATCCATCAACTAATTTTCTTTTTATTAAATATTTAAATAAACCCTTAATGATAAGTTATCTATTAATAATTTTCAGATGGACACTTTAAGATATTATAGTGCCACTCACAAAAAATATAAAGAATTTATATATTTTGTTAAGGAAAGTCTTATTAGATCTATTCCTTCTGTTATTGATGGCTTGAAGCCGTTAAAAAGAAAACTCATTTTTACTACATTTCATGAAAAAAGGCCACATATAAACCCAATATCAATGATGACAAATATGACATGTCTTAATAGTTTTTACACTCATGGGGAATAAAGTTTAACAAACACCCTCGTCAACATGCAACAAAATTTTGTGGGCAAAAATAACATCAACCTTTTTTATGTAGATGGTCTATTTTGTAATCGTATCACGATAAGATAAATCTGTAATGACTTTAATTCAAAACTAGTTTTATATGAGTTTCTTTTACTATTTATGTTACTCATGAAAGTATTGTACATAATTACGTAAAAAATTAAAAAAAATAATTTCTTTTGTTTCTTTCTCTTTTTCTTTTATATTTTCTTCCCTATCCATCAACTAATTTTTTTAAAATTATATATTTAAATAAACCCTTAATGATAAGTTATCTATTAATAATTTTCAGATGGACAACTTAAGATATTATAGTGCCACCCACAAAAAATATAAAGAATTTATATATTTTGCTTAGGAAAGTCTTATTAGATTTATTCCTTCTATTATTGATGGCTTGAAGCCATCACAAAGAAAACTCATTTTTACCTCATTTCATGAAAAAAAAGGTTAGATAAACACAAAATTTTGTGGGTAAAAACAAAATCAACCTTTTTTATAAAGATGGTCAATTTGTTAATCGTATCACGGTAAAATAAATCTGTAATGACTTTAATTCAAAACTAGTTTATCTGTGTTTCTTGTACTGTTTATATCACTCATGAAAGTATTATACATAATTAAAAAAAATAATTTTTTTGTTTTTTTCTCTTTTTCTTTTATATTTTCTTCCCTATCCATCATCAAATTTTCTTTATATTATATCTTTGGATAAACCCTTAATGATTAGTTATCGAGATGATATTCAGTAAAAAAAAAGTTGAAAATATGAAGATTTGTATTAATAATTTTCAGATGGACACCTTCAGATATTATAGTGCCACCTACAAAAAATATAAAGAATTTATAGAAAAAGAATTTATATATTTGCTAAGGAAAGTCTTATTAGATCTATTCCTTCTGTTATTAATGGTTTGAAGCCATAAAAAAAAAAACTCATTTTTACCTCATTTCATAAAAAAAAAAGAGGTTAGATATAAACCCAGTATCAATGTGGGCAAATATGACATGTTTTAATAGTTTTTACCCTCATAGGTAATAAAGTTTAACAAACACCCTCGTCAACATGGTACAAAATTTTGTGGGCAAAAACAACATCAACCTTTTTTTATGGAGATGGTCAATTTGGTAATTGTATCACGGTAAGATGAATCTGTAATAACTTTAATTCAAAACTAGTTTTATATGTGTTTCTTGTATTATTTATATCACTCATGCAATTTGCTCTTTTTACAGGGAGACATAGATTATGCCAGTGCTAGATACCTTTTAATTCAACTTAGCACTATTACTCGTTACAATATACACAGTAGATCTTCGTCCAATGATTATAGTTGACTCACTTTTCATTTCAGCACCATGCATTTCTTCTTCTGTCCGACGTGGATCAATGTATACCGTTGATAGAGATCGAACATGCCGTTGCATTATTTTTCAATGCACCGAATTCATATCCTACAACATCGGACAATTTGCACAATGAAAAAAATTTATGATTTAAAGTGAGTTAAATTATTTAAAGATTATTTGAGTGATATGAATAAGTAGTGAATAAAAAAAATTGAAAGTGTTGGAAATCCCACATTGACTAAAAATAAGGCCGAATTATAATATATAAGTGAGGTGTAAACCTCACCTTTTGAATCGGTTTTGAGGGTGAGTTAGGCACTAATAATCACTGGTTAGGCTTATTTTATTTATGAACAAGATTACAAAATAAAAACTCATTATTAAATGTCTATATTTAGAGAATTATTAAATCTCTATATTTAGAGAATGTTGTTCATATAGACAACTTCATTTAGTATCAATTGGTTTTAAACTGAAATCTGACATTGATAACATAATTCATATTGAGAAAATTGGTTAGTCTAAGCATAAATGCAATGCTCAACAATGACTTTATGGCGAAATCTCCCTAAACATTATCTTGTTTAACACAACCTTAATATGCACTTTTTTATTAAGACCAAAATTGTGTTTTAAAATAAAACTTAAACTTACCTCCGATATAATTTCGTCAAAATCTCTCTAATCATAAAGAAATAATTTTTTTGTTATAAATTTTGTTATTATTTTTTTTTATAGATTTTAATTACACACTATTATTTTCTAATTAATAAAGAAAAATATTTAATAAAAACAAATATATAATATAAAATTGAGTGATTACATGAATGTGATACATAAATAATTTTAATATTTTTATTTTGGAAAATTTTATGATTTTATTTTAATATTTAATTATTTTTTTTTCAAACTTGTTGGCATATTTAAAATTTTAACTAATTGAATTATTTTATTGTTAATGTCTTAAATGGATATGTTATGTGTATTGAATAAAAAAAATAAACATATATAAAATTTTAATTTAAAACAAAGTTAAACAAAAGACTAAAGTAAAAAAAATTAAAAAAATTATTAAATAGTCAACAAAATATAAAATTTAACTATAATAATAAATATTTTAATATATATCATATTATAATTATAATTAAAATTTATAAAAAAAAAGTCAAAATTTTAATAAACCGTTTCATTATTTTCTTACTTATTTAGAGAATTTAAATATTAATTGTTTTTTTCACAGACTTTTTTTTTTAATTAAATTCTATTATTATTTTTTAATTTATTACATGAATATTAACATGTTAGAAAAATATAACAATTTTGTCAGTTGGTGTATAAATAAATTTTAAAACAAGCATTATTTCCTTACCAAATATTATTATAACTAGCTACTTCACCTCAACTATTCTTCATTGCGATTCACAGAAAACACCACCAACACAACACAATCATCATTGTCACTACCAAAAAAAATTAATAAGAAAATTAAAAACAAAAATTCAAACCCTCGACCACACTTCAGACCCTTCTTCCTGTTCTTCGTTTCTCTCTCTTACTTTCTCACTCTTTTCCTCAAAGTTTGCAATTTTCCTTCTCAGGTATGCCTCCACCTTCCTCTTACCATTAATCTTAACTATCTTGCAATTTCCCCGTTATTATTATTGTTATTGCTTTTAATTTTTACGAAACCCCTTTTGTTACGATGCGCGGAATTGTAGTAAAAAACCCTAGTTTCGTGGAATTGTGAATCAAAAACTCCATCTCTGACTTTAATAACGCTAAAACCCTAGCCACATCAGCCATCCAGCCGCCGCCTCCTCACGAACACACCACCGGAGATTGTCAGAAGAGATGTGTCAGAGAGAGAAGCACCAAATGAGGGCGCAGGCGACACATTTACGCTGAACCGCGCTGCTACGGAGGCCCCGCCGCTGCCAGGGGCGGCTCCGCCACGGCCTGGGTTGAAGACAGTTCAGCAACACAGATTTGATTTGATGCTCAGGGTCATTTTCTCTTATTGAATGATGCAGTTTAGCTATTAGAGCTGCTTGTAGTGGTTTGATGCTGAGGGCAGTATGCTGATTATAATTGGGGGAGATGCAAAGGTATCATGCTGGCAGCTGCACTAGTGCAGTTAATAACACTGCAATTGGTGGGCCATCCACTAGGGACATTGGAAGAACCGATTCATCTTCCTTGCCAGCTAACTTTCCCGTGAGTTCAAGGTAAACTGCTTTCTGCCAACATTTCTTTGCTCAAAATGTTATTACTTATTTTTTCTTCTAAGATGGTGTTACTGTAGCACTTGCGATTAAGGTACTACATATTCCAAATGATTGTGGTTGTGATACACCTTCTGTTGGTTCAGTCCATGTTAGCTAGCTGACAGGTTTCTTTATTGCAACAGTCATTGATTTTACTTGATGTCATTTTGTAACTTGGAAAACTAGTCCAGAACTGGTTCGTTTATCTTTTTGAATCTTGAGTAATCACAATATTCTAGCTTTTGGTCTTCATTTATGTTCTTAAATATTTAAATGCTTGAGAAATGCGTGGAGTTTTATCTGTTATAACCAACTAACTATTTTTTTTCCTTTTAAGTTCTTTTCTATCAATATAATATAACTACTTTTGACGCTTTGGTTGGATGGTCAGATGAGCAAGAATTATTAGGTTCGTTTCCACAGTATTAACGAGCCACTAGCGATGGCCATAGTATTTGTCATAGGAAAACTGGTATATACAAGAATGAAAAGCATCATCTATTTCTTGATTGTGGTTTATGTTTGAAACCTTTCTTGATTTTCTGTCCTAATATATTTAGATATTGTTATTTTATTCTATAATTTGTTGGATAGGAACTGTTACAATATTTATCCTTGTGGTTGTACAGACTAATAAGTGAAGTAAATGTTCTGGTGCTTATGCAGGATTTTTTTCACCCCTGAAATTTAGGTTTTTATTCTTTTTGCTTATACTGATAATTTAGTAAATTTATCTTGAAGTGATTATTTAATATTATAGGGACCTATCTGAATCTACAAGCCTAGCTTTCAAAAAGCATCGAGGTTGGGAACACAAAATTACTGTCATCTCATAAGCTAGATGGCTGTTTAATGTTTTGTCAGGGAGAAAACTCAAAAATAGCCACCACTAGCTAAAGCAGATAACTGAAATATCTAATGTTTGTTTTACAGTTTTAAGATTGAAATACACAAAGTTGTTTTTGAACTTCCAAATTAAGAGGTATAATCATATAATTTTCGTATAAAATTAGAAAATAATAACAGTAAATCTGCAGAAGTAGGTATGATCTTTCTGTTTTTCTTTTACTCATGTTTTATATTAAGATTTATCTGTTCTCTTATCTTTTAAATAATCAAAACTCTTTAGCATATATTATTTTGTTATTGATGTTGCTAAACCATGGCATCATAGTTTCCTAGTTGTGTTAAACATGGAGGGTGAAACCCCTATGTGGAGAAGCTATTTTTGAAATTATTTTTTAAACGATTGAAGATATGTAGTTTTATTTTTTAATTTTTTTTAAGTCATTTCTTTTTGAAGTCTTGAACTTAATATGGCACTGGTATGATGTGACATGTCTTTTAAAATTCAGCCATTCCATGATACATTACCATGAATTCTTTTCTCAAAATACTTTATTATGTACATAAGAAATATTTATAAATTTCTCATTGATAAATGATTATATTAGCGGAGTATGATCATAATTTAAAAGAAAAATACTTTTAATAAACTATAGTTGTATATCTTTCTCTTATCCATAACAGAATATATCTCTCCCAATGTATATGTCACAAGAATTACATATTTTCCCTCAACTCAAGCTAGAGTGTAAAAAAAAATCATTAGTTCCATTCAAAAGAATATTGGATCTATATTATTGTCTATTATGTACAACATCTTTAAAGATAAAGATGAAATGATAGAGCCGTTTGTAATTTTAGTCCTATACTCTGACGATTCTCCAAAATAAAATGGTATATTGTTATTTGTATCAGTTACTTTATTCTGTTAATCATTTTAAACACAATGTTTTTGCTTTTGCAGGCGACAACCACTATTAACCCCATACAAGTTGAAGTGTGATAAAGAACCTCTGAACTCTAGGTAGTTCCTGCTTGTAACAGAACTTGTTTTCACATTGTTGCTCAGTTTTGTTGGTTCATAATAAGAAACATTTTATGTTTTTCTGGAGGAAAATTTGCATTTACACTGTTAATATCCTAAAATATTGTTCATATACTGTCTCAATTCCCTTGATCATCAGTGTCTGTTTTAGTTAGTTGTTATTCAATCAATGGTATTAAGATTACAATCTTTTAATTCTGGTAGTATTAACTTTTAGTTTTACTTTAACTTTCCATATTATTTAGTTGTACAAATTGTAAATGTCTCTATTTACTCTCAGGCTTGGCCCCCCAGATTATCACCCCCAAACACCAAATTGCCCTGAAGAGACTCTGACCAGAGAATATTTGCTATCTGGATACAGGGACACAGTTGAAGGGCTTGAGGTACATTTTTTAAACTTTTGTATTTTTATATCTAATGGATTATGTAAAGTAGGTACTTAGCTATTTGAAACGATTATCATGAAACACTAATGATGAATAGACCACCATAACGGTTGTATTTGGATTTGTGTTATCATTGTGTTCTATCTGTGCTAGTGTTGGTTAGTTTGAATACAGTTGGATTTTTTCTTTCAAATTTCTTATCTGTATCCTCTACTGTTCGTGATGTTTGAATCTATGGTTTAGGGAATTTTATATTTTAGAGGATTGGCTTCCCTTGATGAATTGTTTAAAATTATCTTGTGCTTTCTAAAACTGATTGTTGTTATCATAACATGGTATTACCTTTCTGTCTCCAGGAATCTAGAGAAATTTCTCTGACCCAGGTTCCAAATTTTAACAAGGCAGTTGTCCTTAACTGCAAAGAGGTGACTCCCTAGTTTTTGTGACCTTGTTTCTTATTTTTTCTTCCATTTATATCCTTACTATTTAAATGTCTTCCTTTATTTTAATTTTAATAAAATATTTGATCTATTACAAGATTAATAAGAATGTAAATTAACAAAAGAATCTAAAACTATAATGATTCAAATATATATTTTTTTTTCTACAAAATGAAAATGTCATTTATATAAAAATTATATAAATATGTTCTTTTTTGTCATTTTATATTTATCAGCTACTTCAATAACTAATCTCACCACACTTTAATTCAACAAGATAGCTTATAAGTCTTAAACCGACTTATATGCTTTAAGCTAACTTATCAATTAGTTTGGCCAAACATAGCCTATGCCATGAATATATTGGACATTCTCCATATTTGGTTTTGTAGGTTAATTCGTTAATCTTTCATCTTCTCTCCAGGCCATTAGAAAACGTCTAAGGGCAATCAATGAATCTCGTGTTCAGAAGCGAAAGGTGATACCAAATGATCTTTATTCTGTTATTTCATTATGCTTGCTGAACATTGTGTATGCCTTTAAAATATTCCATATTTATGTTATGGAATTTTTTTTGGTATAGTGGGCCCTACTTATTATGAAGGTATTTGATCTACATGGTAGTGCTTATTTTGACAGGCTGGTCAAGTATATGGAGTGGCTCTTTCAGGGTCACAACTTGCTAAGCCCGGTGTTTTCCCTGAACAAAGGCCATGTCCTGAAGATTTCCGGAAGAAATGGATTGAGGTATTAATGAAAATCTTGTTCTTGTAGTTATACTCTTTACTAGTACTGGTGCTAGGCCTAATTAGTGGTATAAATGATGTAGAGCCTTAGGTATTGTACAACTCATTTATCAATATTCAGCTTACTTTAGCCATTTTTATCTCTTTTCACCAAACCACATAGGTATAGCATGTTGAATTAGTTAGGTTGAAGTAAAAGGGATGCAAAAGAGAGAAATACAGCTATTACAATGGAGATTGATATTAGATGTTACACGATAGCCTAGCCTAATAAATACTAATAGGTCAGGTAGTAGTACTGCTAATATAAGCCCAGGCTCACAAAGACTAATAACCTTGGTATTTTAACAGTTTTATTAAGTTTTTGCTGAATTTATATTTAGAAAGCATCTGGTTTTGACTAATTTCTACGTGTGGATTGATCATGGTTGTAGTTTAATCAGCTGGAGTCAGTTTAAACATTTGGACAAAAAATATGTTTATACACTAAATACACCTTTACAGACTACAGCTATTCATGAATTTAGGAGAGCCACTGTTAAATATGTTCCTTTAAGATATTGCTAGGCCATTATTAAATCTAAGGATGTTTTTTGCTTCTAGTTTTATTTATTTTTTAACTTAATTATTTTTTCATAGGGCTTATCTCAACAGCACAAGAGATTACGTTCTTTAGCGGATCTTGTTCCTCATGTTAGAAGGAAATCACTTTTAGAGGTTCTTATTAGGAATAATGTTCCATTGCTGAGGGCTACCTGGTTTATAAAGGTTACTTACCTTAATCTGGTATGGATGCATCAATCTATGTAATTTACCTATTTATTATACCCTAAAGTTTCCCTCTCCTTTTTCTCAATATTTAAGATAGATTTATGGTTGAATTTTTCAGGTTCGGCCTGGTTCTGCTAGTATTGCCGGTGGGACTGGTGACAAAACTCAGCTGTCTTGTTCTGAGCTTTGGACTAAAGATGTTGTTGAATACTTGCAAACTCTTCTTGATGAATTTTTCTCAAAAAATACTTGTCATTTTACTCCTCATAATCGAGATCGATCACCCCAAGTACCTTATACTGCATCACTTCAGCACAGAAGTGATCAATTATTATCTGTTTCTGATAGTGAAGAACCATCTTTACATTTTAGATGGTGGTATATTGTTCGGCTTTTGCAATGGCATCATGCTGAAGGGCTTCTTCTTCCATCTCTCATCATTGATTGGGTTTTGCGTCAATTACAGGTGATTGCATGTTAACAAGTCTGGTGTGTTCATGGAACATGAACTGAGCTTTTTATATCCCTTGTTGATTTCAATCTTTAGACTTGAGGTGTTGATTTTTCATACATCTGCCCCTTTCAGGAAAAACAATTGCTTGAGATTTGGCAGCTGCTATTGCCTATTGTATATGGCTTTTTGGAAATTGTGGTGCTATCTCAAACATATGTTTGCACTCTTGCTGGAATAGCTCTTCGCGTTATTCGTGATCCTGCTCCTGGTGGATCAGATCTAGTAGACAATTCCAGGAGAGCATATACAAATTCTGCTCTAATTGAGATGCTCCGGTTTTTAATACTTGCAGCTCCAGAAACTTTTGTAGCTTTGGATTGCTTTCCTTTGCCATCCTCTGTAGTTTCGTATACAATAAATGAGGGGAATTTTGTACTAAAAGCAACTGAAGCTGCAGGCAAGATAAAAAATAGTTCAGAAGATGTTTGTTTATTTAGAAGTAAAGGATTTGATGCACAATACCAATCATTGGCATTTGATCATGTTATTTCATGCATTCAAAAACGTGTAGAAGATCTCACAAAGGCTGTAAGCCCAGGCTATCCAGGTCAATATCTGGCTAAAGCTGCAGAAGCCTTGGATAAGTCCCTTGTACTAGGTGATCTGCATGGAGCATACAAATTTCTTTTTCAAGATCTTTGTGATGAAACTGTATCTGAAGGTTGGGTTGCGAAAGTCAGCAATTGCTTAAGGTTATCTCTGAAGTGGTTTCGGACTGTAAATACATCACTTATCTATTCAGTGTTTTTCCTGTGTGAGTGGGCTACATGTGATTTTAGGGATTTTCGGACTGCTCCTCCCTGTGACATAAAGTTCACTGGCAGGAAAGATCTTTCCCAAGTGCATATTGCAATTAGACTTTTGAAGATGAAGCTGAAGGATATTCAGATTTCTCCAAGACAAAAGAGTGGAAACACGCGTGGTCGTGGAGTCAATTATTTAGCAAAATGTTCAGGTCAGCAGAGTAATCGGAATTTTGTGAACAATGCATCTAAAACAAAATCTAGTTCAAGAAGTGTGGATCAGAATATCTGTTCTTCAGCTATATTTGAAAGCCCAGGTCCTCTACATGATATTATTGTTTGTTGGATTGATCAGCATATGGTGCATAAAGGTGAAGGTCTCAAACGCCTACATCTACTTATAGTGGAACTCATCCGAGCAGGCATCTTTCATCCACTCGCATATGTACGCCAGCTGATAGTGAGTGGGATCATGGATATTAATGTGGTTGACATGGAGAGACAGAAAAGACATTGCCGAATCTTGAAGCAACTTCCTGAGAAGTTTGTGCATGATGCTTTGGTAGAATCAGGGATTAGTGAAGGGCCGTGGCTCACTGAAGCATTGCAAATTTACTTGAATGAACGCCGCCTCATACTACGTTGTTCCTTATGGGAAAACCATGGCAATGCCAGTAATGTGAATATATCTTCTCTCAAGCAAAAACAGTGTACATCGTCAACAAAAGACCGAGCTTCTACAGTGTCAATTGATCAATGGAAAAGTGTTCTTTCTAATAAAATATCCTTTAAAAATCCCAAGGATGAAAATGGTGTTGAAGAACTGAAGACATTCATCTCATCCCTGTTACAGCTACCAAAAAGTTTATCTAATTTGAGCACTACTGGATTGGATGAATCTCAAGGAAGTGTGAGGAAACCTTTTGGGTCCCTCAGTAAGATTGATCAAGTGGAGGCTACACCTGGGTGTGAAGAATGTAGAAAAGCAAAGAGACTAAAATTGAGTGAGGAAAGAAGTTCGATTGTTCAAGCTCCTTCTCCTGTGCTGTCTGATGATGAAGATACATGGTGGGTGAAGAAGGGTCTAAAATCCTCAGAGCCTCTCAAAGTTGATCAACCACTTAAGCCTATCAAGCAGGTTACTAAGACTCGGCAGAAGACTGTCCGTAAAACACAGAGTCTGGCTCAGCTGGCAGCTTCTAGAATTGAGGGTAGCCAAGGGGCTTCAACAAGTCATATGTGTGATAATAAGGTTAGTTGCCCTCACCATAGAACTGCTATGAATGGAGATACAGCAAGATCTGTTGATGGAATTCGATCAAGTCGCTGTGAAGATATTGTTTCAATCGGAAGGGATCTAAAACAGCTGCGCTTTGTTGAAAGAAAGGAAATAACACTTTGGCTGATGACTGTAATTAGGCAGCTTATTGAAGAATCTGAAAAAAATGTTGGTAAAGTTAGCCAGTTTGGCAGGCCTTTTACCCCTGTAGATGATAAAAGTTCAATCCGGTGGAAACTTGGTGAGGATGAACTTTCTGCTTTACTTTATCTGATGGATGTGTCTGATGATTTAGTATCAGCTGTCAAATTCCTCTTATGGTTGCTGCCAAAGGTTTATAGTAGTCCTAATTCTACAATTCATAGTGGAAGGAATGTTTTAATGCTGCCAAGGAATGTGGAAAACCAAGCTTGTGATGTTAGTGAGGCTTTTCTGTTATCATCGTTAAGAAGGTTTGTATTCAACTTAATTTTGTATTTTTTTGGGTCTATTCTGCCATGATTTGTTATTTTGTTCCTTTTATCAGTTCTAATCCTTGCGGTGTTTCCTGTGTTTTAAATAACTGTGATTCTTACCATGTGTTATACTTGATTGTTTTTAAGAAACCCTTGTTAAACTTTTGCATATAGGTGCTTCTTGTGCTTTTGTTTTTCTTATAGGTTAATTTAAGTAATTTTCGTGTGACTTCATATGATCTCCCAATTATCTCCCTCATTATTTTTCAATCTGAGCAATATCTACTTTTCATCTTTATTCTAACTTGGAGTTTTTTAATTTTTTTATAGTGGATGTTTACATACAATATGATTTTGTTTGGTCTGTTTGTCATGTCATTGTATTTAATGTAGGTATGAGAACATTCTTGCTGCAGCAGATCTTATTCCTGAAGCTCTGTCATCCATAATGCATCGTGCTGCAGCTATTTTAGCATCTAATGGAAGGATTTCTGGTTCAGGTGCCCTAGCTTTTGCTCGTCATTTATTAAAAAAATATGGCAATGTGGTGAGTGTCAGTGAGTGGGAGAAAAATTTCAAGAGTACATGTGATAAGAGACTTGCTTCTGAAGTAGAGTCTGGACGGTCAGTTGATGGAGAGTTAGGGCTTCCACTTGGTGTTCCTGCTGGAGTTGAGGACCCTGATGACTTTTTCCGCCAAAAGATAAGCGGTGGCCGGTTACCTTCCAGAGTAGGTTCAGGCATGAGAGATGTTGTACAGCGTAATGTGGAAGAAGCATTTCACTATCTTTTCGGAAAAGACAGGAAGCTCTTTGCAGCTGGTACACCGAAAGGTCCTGCTTTTGAAAAATGGGATAATGGGTATCAGATTGCCCAACAAATAGTTGTGGGTCTGATAGATTGCATCCGGCAGACTGGTGGTGCTGCTCAAGAAGGGGATCCATCTTTGGTTACTTCTGCTGTTTCTGCCATTGTTGGCAGTGTTGGTCCAACTTTGGCAAAATTGCCTGATTTTTCAGCTGGCAGTAACCATTCAAATATGTCATTGGCTACAAGTTCTTTGAACTATGCTAAATGCATTTTGCGAATGCATATAACTTGTTTGTGCTTGCTTAAGGAAGCATTGGGAGAACGCCAAAGCCGTGTATTTGAGATTGCTCTTGCAATGGAAGCTTCTACTGCTCTTGCAGGAGTTTTCGCTCCTAGTAAAGCATCTCGAGCTCAGTTTCAAATGTCACCTGAAACCCATGATACTGGTACTATTTCGAGTGATGTTGCAAACAACACAAGTAAAATTGTGGTTGCAAGAACAACAAAAATTAGTGCTGCTGTTTCTGCACTTGTTGTTGGTGCAATTATATGTGGTGTTACAAGCCTGGAAAGAATAGTAACCATTCTCAGATTAAAGGAGGGCCTGGATGTTGTACAATTTGTAAGAAGCACAAGATCCAATTCAAATGGGAATGTACGTTCAGTTGGGGCTTTTAAGGTGGATAGTTCAGTTGAAGTTCATGTCCATTGGTTTAGATTGCTTGTTGGGAACTGTAGAACCATCTGTGAAGGCTTAGTTGTAGATCTCTTGGATGAACCGTCCATTGTTGCTCTTTCAAGGATGCAGCGTATGCTTCCTCAAACTTTGGTCTTTCCACCTGCCTATTCAATATTTTCTTTTGTTATGTGGCGGCCTTTTGTTATGAATGCCAATGTAGCAGTTCGTGAAGACATGAATCAACTTTATCAGTCTCTAACAATGGCCTTAGGTGATGCTATAAAACATTTGCCATTCCGAGATGTATGCTTAAGAGATTGTCAGGGTCTTTATGATCTTATGGCTGCTAATACGACTGATGCAGAGTTTGCAACCCTGCTAGAGTTGAATGGCTCTGATATGCATTCAAAATCTGTGGCATTTATTCCTCTCCGTGCTAGACATTTTCTAAATGCCATGATTGATTGCAAAATGCCTCAATCTATTTACATGAAGGATGAAGGAAGCCGGAATTCTGGACATGGTGAATCTAAAATTGATTTTGCTGATAGTGAATCTACACTTCAGGATAAGCTTGTGGATGTGTTAGATGCTTTGCAGCCTGCCAAGTTTCACTGGCAATGGGTTGAACTCAGGCTGCTTTTAAATGAACAAGCCCTCATTGAGAAAATGAAGATGCATGATATATCTTTAGCTGATGCTATAGAATTGTCCTCACCTAGTTCAGAGAAGAGTGGTGCTTCTGAAAATGAGAACAATTTTATTGAAATAATTCTGACAAGGTTACTGGTTAGACCTGATGCTGCACCCCTTTTCGCAGAGGTGGTTCATCTTTTTGGGAAGTCACTAGAGGATTCAATGTTGTTACAGGCTAAGTGGTTCCTTGCAGGTCAAGATGTTCTCTTTGGTCGGAAGACCATTAGGCAACGACTGATTAACATTGCAGAGAATAAAAGATTTTCTGTTAAGACACAGCTTTCAGAACCCTGGGGTTGGTGCACCCCATGTAAAGATCTAGTTACTCTCAAGGGGGATAAAAAGAAAGTTGATTCTATGCCTCTTGAAGAAGGAGAAGTTGTTGAAGAGGGAATGGATGTGAAAAGGTCCATAAAAGGTTTCTCCCCAGTGTTTGACTCTGAAATCCCTACCAATAAACAGCAGCATCGGACGGAGAGGGCTTTTCTTGAGTTAATTCTTCCTTGTGTAGATCAAAGCTCTGATGAATCTCGTAATTCCTTTGCAAGCGACTTGATCAAACAATTAAATTATATTGAGCAACAGATAGCTGTAGTTACACGAGGACCAACTAAGCCAGTAAGTACTCCTGTAACTGAAGGTCAGACAAACAAAGTAAATAGCCGCCGAACTATAAGAAGTGGCAGCCCTGGGTTAGCCAGACGGCCAACACCTGCTCCAGATTCTTCTCCACTTTCTCCTGCTGCTTTGCGGGCATCAATATCTTTGCGTGTGCAGTTACTCATGAGATTTCTTCCTATTCTTTGCACAGACGGGTAATTAAGACTATATTTCTTCTAATATTTAAATTGTTTGCTATGCTGTCCTGAAATGCTTTCTCCTTCTGGATTGTTGCTGCAATAATGTAGTCTCTTTTCACGGGATAAAGTAGTATGAGATTTTCCTGGAACATGGTTATATGGTTAAACTATTGTGAGGGTAAATGTATAGCATTTTTTGGTTTAGTTGAAATTCATATAAATAGAGATAGATAATTTCAATATGAACATTTTCAACTATACGGTTATCTATTATCTGCTGTATTATCATGGTTTCATGCTACGTGCATTGATGATAGTTCAGTATGGATGCTGTAAATCAATTTGCTTCTGACCTTTTCAGAAGTGAAATATGGATATTGGTGGTGCTATGAAGGAATATGCTTGTTTTATTGTATGCCTCATTAGTGTATGAAATGTAGGCTGTTCATAGAGGCAATTTAGCTAGATGTTCAATTTTGCAGGGAGCCCTCTGCGCGGAGCATGAGATACACACTTGCATCAGTACTTCTTCGTCTCCTTGGCAGCCGGGTTGTGCATGAGGATGCAATGGTGAATGCCATGCATCATTCTCCTTTGAGAAAGGAAGTGGAATCATCTGCTGAAGCTGCTTTTGTAGATTCTTCTGTCGAGTGCCTGTTTGATCGTCTGTTGTTGATCTTGCATGGATTGTTGAGTAGTTCTCTTCCAAGTTGGCTTAAGTTGAAGCCTGTTACAAAGACAACTAATGAACCTACAAGGGAATTTTCTGGATTTGATCGTGAGCCGTTGGAGGCATTGCAGGTATGATCTTTTAGCCTATGAATGTGCAAAACTTTTAGTTTCTGTGACTGATCCCATGTTATTATATATAGGATGGCATTTTATTCTTGATATTATCTTCTGGTAATACTGATTAGAATGAAAGCATTCGGGCTTCTTACTTTTCTTGTTGTCTATTGTATAAATACAGAATCACCTTGATAACATGCAACTGCCAGACACTATCCGGTGGCGTATCCAAGCTGCAATGCCTGTGCTTCCTCCCTCTATACGGTGCACTTTTTCATGCCAGCTGCCAACAGTCGCAACTTCTGCTTTTTCATCCCTTCAACCCAACCCTACAAATTCTGGGTTTAACTCCAGCAGTTCAACTGTCCCTCAGAGGAACCCGGTTCCGTCATCAAGGACTACAGCATCAGGGAAGTCAAAACAGCAGGACAATGATTCGGAGATTGACCCTTGGATGCTTTTAGAAGATGGGGCTGGATCTTGCCCATCTGCAAATAATTCTAATATCATAGGAAGTGGAGACCGTGTCAATATTCGTGCTGCCAGCTGGCTTAAAGGGGCAGTAAGAGTGCGGCGAACAGACCTTACATATGTTGGTGCTGTGGACGAGGATAGTTGATTAACAAGATTTTTTATTGGCTTGATGTATGGAAACCCCTCAGCAGGTGTATTAGTTGTTTCATTGTCTATTATTGATGGCAGACTGGCATGAAGATGCCATTCTGTGCTTGCCCTTCTGTGTCGAAGGGAAGTTGAGGGGGCATCAATTTGAGAAACAGGTGGAGGGACGTGTTCTTTGTTAAAGAAAAGTGAAGCTCATCGTGTTGGTTCTGGCCTGGTTGACTACTAACCTGTTGATCA
Organism: Macrotyloma uniflorum; assembly: GCA_016859785.1. NCBI lineage: Eukaryota > Viridiplantae > Streptophyta > Magnoliopsida > Fabales > Fabaceae > Macrotyloma > Macrotyloma uniflorum. Next base: position 1,526,174 of record BDMB01000025.1, read on the forward strand.
CCCCCACCCTGGACTTGTGCACTTTAGACACAGTTCAGTGGTTTATTGTAAATATAGGATCATTGTTTCAACTTTCCCAATTTATTTGATAATATATCCCAAGTGATCTGTAGTTGTTCCGTTCTAATTCATGTCTTAATGTGTAAACTATCTCTGTATCTTCTGGGGACACAGGCACACACATGTGCACGTGTTCAAATTTTCTTTTTAAATATTCAGAATATCGAAATTATCTGTGCTTTCATCTGGAGAATTGCAGATTCAATTTACTTGCAAGTCCAGGAAATTTGATTAAGAGAGAATTTAATCCATCAAAATATGATAAACTTTGTTTTTAGTCTAAAAGATAGATTTTTTTTTTTTTTTTTAATTTCTCATTTATGAAAAATGTTCTAATCTTAATAAAATTAAAATTAGTTTTGATCAACAATAATGCATAATAGTTTAGTAAGGTACCATATTTAAGCAATGTGATGAAGTGTGATAAATGTACTGTGTAAAGTAATTGATATCATTTACTATACCGTCAATTTCAAGGAGTCTAAGCCTTCTATATTATTTGGAAAAACTGCTATATATTACGCTTAAAGAATGTGGAAATCTGTCTTCTGTCTTTAATACATGTAACAACTATGACTCATACAGATACAAGTGAATACACAATCATCTATCTGTGTATATTCTTCTAAAACCGAAGACTGTTGGATGGAGAGCAAGTATTAGGATGCGGTTGTAAGACCAAGTTGTGGTTTCTAGACATCTCGATTTCTCATTGATTTATCTACATACAGAACATCTAAAGAACAGAAACATTTAGGAAAAAACAAACAAGGCCAAATCAACATCCATCTTATTCTTTGCAATGAATTAGCTATTCATACATTGGTGTCCTACTGTTTATCGTTTGGTTAACTGACAAATGACAATGTGTTAATCTTCTATTATTCACACTTCATAGTTTGCTAAACTTACCCGGTTGTATTGGATCTTGCATGTATCGAAAGAAGTTTGTGAGGGTTCAGGATATCTTTGCTTCAGGCTAAACAATAAGGACTCAGCTCTCTCAGCTAAAGTGTAGCTTTTGCCCTTATAGTCCTGTCTTCCATGAGATACTTTACTTCCATGTTGACATTGAATGGCCCAAACAAGCTTTTGCCCTTATAGGCCTGTCTGCAGTATGCATGTAAATTGAGTCCCCTAGACTTGATCTTCCGCTCTGAAGAAATTCATGTTTGCAAAGTGTAAAAGAAGAAAGATTAGAGGATAATCATTTTGATAAAAATATGTGAATGTGTATAATATTTATAATAACATGGAAACAATTCTTCTCCTGCATTAACTAAATCAGTCATTAAATTTTTATGATTAATTTCAAGGCAATATGCATAAAACTATATCATCCGTTTTCTACAAGACTCACTTGCTAAACATAAGCCCTCTAAAATCAACATATTGAGGTTCCAACTTCAAGGGTGAGATGTTTTTCTTGTATACTTGTTTTCTTTTTTCACTTTGTGTTTCTTATTACGGATACAATTCTGTTCTTGTTGGAACCGGAGACTTCCAAGGTATAGCCTCACTGGAACGACTAGTCCTCGATCTCCTCACTCTGAATTGGTGTTGTCCTCTCCTAACACCGTGGTCTCCTCGGTCAGATAGGTGGGGTACCTGCGAAGGCGTTCCGACGCTCAAGTCAATGGAAAAATCGGAGCAGAGTTAATGTACTCTTCAATAACAATCACCTACCTTGCATTTACTACCTCTATTTATAGTGGTTTGGGTGGGCCTGCTTATTGGGCCGTTGCTCTGTTTTGGGCCTCCATTTGCTAATGATACTTAGGCGTGGATGATCTTGTTTATATTGCTAATCCTTCTGATTATGTTAAGTGGTGCTACCGAGGAGTCCCCGATTTGTCTCTTTGAGCCATACTGGGTCGTGGTCTCCTCAACTTCCTTGTGTTTTGTTGAGGGGTGAATCCTACTGGGCCATGGTCTATTCGGCCTAGCAGTGTTTGTCTTTAAGGGGGACCCTATATTAGTACACTTGCCCCCCAAGCCTTGAAGAACTGAAGGGCGTCCTTAAGACCGAAGTATCTGAAGAGGCTGAAACCTGGAGTTGGACTGTTCGGGTGGGCTGTTTCGTGCTTGACTGTTGAATTCACTTGGGCTTGGGTTGTTTTTGGACGTTTCGGATTTCAGTAAATTTTTGGCCCATGCTTACGTGTCTATGTTCTCATTGGTTGTGGCGTTTCAACTTTGAAGTCCCACCTCGCTTGGTGCTTCTTCGTTGCAGCGTTTCGTGCTACCTCTTGACTTTGTATAAATAGGGCACTTGGCTATGAGTCATTTGTGCCTTGTTCTTTGCTGTTTGGGATTAACCGTTCAAACTGGTATGATGTCTTCCTTTTCGGTAGCTGAGGAGTCGTCGGGTTCAGAGGGTTCTTCGAGGGAGAGCTCGGTTCGTCAGGTTGAGAATGCTGAGGAGTCTTCGGGTGAGGGTTCTACCTCTTATGTCAGCAAGGTCGCTGAATTTGGGGATTGTACATCCTCGAGAGATGAGAGGGAGATTGCTGCTATGCAGAGAACTGATGTCGTTCTTCGTCCAGGTTATGTGTGGGTCGCTGAAAGTGTAACCCAATATGTTTCCCGTTTCTATAGGTCTAGGGAGATGAAGGAGTTTGCGAGGTCTTGGGATGTGATGTCTTCTGAAGTCAAAGGTGATCTTTTTCATGCCTTAGCCTGTATTCGCTCAGATCGTGTATACTACGGTTGAGAAGGTCACAAGCGAGACTTCTTCTATATGTATGCCTGTCTGTTCACTGACCTGCGTGTTCGTCTTCCTTTGAATGACTTCACCATAGGTGTACTTGGCGCACTCAATGTGGCGCCTACACAACTACACCCGAATGGGTGGGCCTATATCCAGGCTTTTCGCGCTCTCTGTGCGGGTTTTTCCATCACCCCCACTCCTGCTGTTTTCTTGTCTTTTTTCAATACTCGTCCTTCAGGTTTGGCGAGTTGGGTGTCTTTGTATAGTCAGCCTTCCAATGTCCTTTTCAAGGCCTACTCTGCTTCCTACAAGGACTTTAAAAATGGTTATTTTAAGATTGTAATTAATGATGAAGGTCGCCCTTATAATTTTGATAACAACTTCAGTCCTCGGTTTCCTTTGTACTGGACCCGAAATCCTGTTAGATATTCTTCTTGGCCGAGGTCTAAGCTGTTCGCTTATGATGTTAACGTTTTATCAGTATTGCAGTGTCTACCTCGCAAGTTGCCCACCCGACGATTCCTCGGCGATTTTCTTTCTCCTCAACTTGTAACCAACATAAATGGTGAGTTTTGTTTTGCTGTGTGTTTGTTGTTGTGATTTTAACTTTGCTTAATTTTGTGTCTTTTTTCAGGTATCATGGCAAGTGAAATGGATCTATCTGACATTGCCTTTATGAGTATCAGGGATGAAATCATGGCCGAGATGGCCTCGGTTAATCCCGGGGTAACTCCCCCTGTAACTTCAATTGGACCGAGTATTCCTCGTCCTTCCTCTGCTGATAAAAGGAAAGAGAAGGAAAAGAAAAGGCAGAAAAGGAAGGATAAGGAGGCCCGCAAGCACCACGGGTCTTCGAAGAGGTCTCGGCTGTCGAGTGGGGGTTGCTCTAGACCCGAAGAGGCTGCAGACGCTTGCTTGGGGGATCCTAATGCTGCACCTTCATCCTTACTGGAGACTCACATGAGGGCAAGCTCGAAGGTGAGTGTTAAAGTTACCCTTACTGATGTGGACTTTTTTAAACAATCCACCAAAGAGGAGCTTGTGAAAGCGATGTTCGAATTCGAGTCTAGGGCCTTGATGATTAATAGATACATTAGCCAAGAGTTTCTTCGTCCCGAGCCTTCCAATGACTTAGAAAAATTACAAAAGGAGTTGGCCGAGACCAGTGCTTCTTTGAAGGATGCCTTAGACTCTAGAGGTCAACTTGAAATTCAAGTGAGTAATTTGGAAGAGCAAAGGAACAAAGCTGTCGAGGACCTCGGCCAGCATCAAGAGGCTGCTTCTAAGAGGGAGGAAATTTTAACTGATGAAATTCGTGACTTGGAGGTTACTTTGAAGTCTAGAGATGAGGCTTTGAAATCCAGTGAAGAAGCTCTGAAAGCTGCTCAAGATGCGTTGGCTGTTTCTGCGCAAAAGGTGAAGCAACTGAAGTTCATGGTTTTTACTGAGCATGAAAATGGATTTCAAAAGGGGGTTCGACAAGCCAAATTTTTCAATGACCGAGGAGACCCCTTGGATTCAGCTTCATATGACAGTGGTTTAGATGTACATGAGGGGCAACTTTTGCCTCTTAAAGAGATTCCAAAAGCCACCACTACCAATGTTCCTCCAAGTTCCTCCTCTGCCCAACCGAATTGTTGTGATTTTGCCAAATCCTTCGAAGTCAGGATGAAGACTTTGCTGCCACCAGCTCCCTTTTGTTTTGTTAGCAGATAGCTGAATTAACTCTTTCCCCTTCTTTTTGTAACCATCATTTTTTTTTTTGTATCACTTTGTACTTATCAATACAATCAGACTAACTTTTGATGGTTAATTGACACTTTACTGCTTATTATTTTTGCTAAGTTACATTTTGCCTGAGGTCTGTTCGGAAAACTAACTAATCATTTAAAGGTTTCAGTTTGCGAAGAAGTAATTAAACGTTGTAATTAAAAAGAATGATTGAATACCGGGGGCTCTTCGGTTAAAGAAAATGATTAAGTATTTCGTTTATAATTTCGGTTTTACTTTGTTCGTATTCTATTGATACTATTCGGGAGGGATCACTTAGTGAAACGTCCTAGGCGGAAAGTATGTGAATGGATAAGGGATCACTGAAGTGAAGCTTCCTTGTTCCGAATACTACTCGGCAGGGATCATTCTTCTTTGGAATGAAGCTTCCTACACCGAGTATTATTCGGGGATTAACACTTGGTCGTGTATGAGTAAATAAGGGATCACCGAAGTGAAATTTCCTTCTTCCGAATACTACTCGGTAGGGATCATTCTTCTTTGGAATGAAGATTCCTACATCGAGTATTATTCGGGGATTGAACTTGGAATCTATTCGTGCTCAGCTGAATACTTCTTCGTTAATTGCAACGAGTATTACATCTTTCAACTGAAATAAAATTTTAATAAGTTGGCATTCCAAGCTCTAGGTATTTGATTACCTTGGATGTCTTCTAGGTGGTAAGCCCCATTTCCTAATGCTTCTTTGACTCGAAAGGGGCCTTCCCAGTTGGATGCGAATTTGCCTTCGCCGGGGTCTCTTCGGGCCATACTCTTCACTCTTAACACCAAGTCTCCACACAGGAATCTCCTCGGTTTTACCTTGGAGTTGAATCTTCGGGCTGCTCTTTGTCTGCATGCCTCTTGGTTAACATATGCTCTGTCTCTGTGTTCTGCCAGCAGGTCCAGCTCTACTTGTAAGGCTTCTTCGTTTTCCTCCATGTTTACTAGCAGTCTTCTAGGGCTGGCTTCCCCTACCTCTACTGGTATCATGGCATCAGTGCCATATGTCAGACTGAACGGGGTCTCCAGTGTGGAGGAATGTGGAGTGCATCTGTATGCCTACAATACTTCTGGTAACTCTTCAACCCATCTTCCTTTGGACACTCCTAGCCTCTTCTTCAACTCATTTAATATGACCTTGTTGGCTGCTTCAGCTTGCCCATTTGCCTAGGGGTGCTCCACTGAGCTGGTTGCATGTTTGATCCCCAAACCCTTGTAAAATTTCTCCAGCCCTTTCTCTATGAACTGCCTGCCATTGTCAGTGATGACTGAGTGTGGAATGCCAAAGCGACATATGATACTCCTCCATACAAATTTCTGAATTTGTTGAGCTGTGATCTTAGCAAGTGGTTCAGCGTCATTCCACTTGGTGAAGTAGTCCACTGCTACCAGCAAGAATTTGCATTGTCCTTTAGCAGGTGGGAAAGGTCCCACAATATCCATCCCCCATACTGCGAAAGGCCAAGGGGCAACCACATGGTGTAATTTTTCTGAGGCAGTATGGATGAGGTCTCCATTCATCTGACATTCTTTACACTTCCTCACATATTGAACATAGTCTTCTCGTATTGTTGGCCAGTAAAATCCTGCTCTTATTACCTTGGCTGCCATTGATCTTCCCCCCGAATATAGCCTGCATACACTTCGATGTAACTCGTCTAGTATGTACCCGATTTGGTCTTCTTGCACACACTTCAGCAATGGTCCTCCAAAGCTTCTTTAAAAAAGTTCCTCTCCTACTAACAGAAATCAGGTGGTCTTCTTTCGAAATGCCAAAGCTTCTTTGGGAGGGAGTGTGCACTCTCCTGTTCTCAAGTATGCCAAGTAGGGGGTTATCCAACTACTCTGACTGCTAACTTGATTACACTCTTCTTTCAACACTGATGGCTGCGACATTGTGTGGTGTATGATTGATTTATGATGGCCCGTGGTCTTGGCGGTTGCCAATTTTGACAAGACATCTGCCCTCCCGTTCTCTCCTCGGGGTATATGTTTCACACGTGCTTTCTCCATGTCTTCCACTTTTTTAAGTGTGAAATGATAATATTTCAGTAGGAGGGGGTCTTTTACCTGGAACTCCCTGATAATTGTCCCGCTACTAGTTGGGAGTCAGTCTTACATTCTACCTTTTTGGCCCCCACCTCCTTAGCTAAAATCAACCCTGCTATCAAGGCTTCGTACTCGGCCTGGTTGTTGGAAGCTTTGAACTTGAATGTTAGGGCCTGTTCCACTACCACTCCGCTTGGTCCCTCCAACACGATTCCTGCTCCCCCCCCCCCCTTTTGTTGGATGACCCGTCTACGTACAATTGTCACCATTCCTCCTTAACCTCCTCTCCCTGAAGCTCACCTACAAAGTCTGTCAGGCATTGGGCTTTGACTGGCCCTCTCTTCTGATAAGTGATATCATATTCGGAGAGTTCAATTGCCCATGAGATCATCCTTCCTGATAGTTCTGGCTTTCTCAGAATTTTTGCTATTGGATAATCTATTCTCACCACCACCTTGTGACTTTGGAAATACTGTCTAAGACGTCTGGCTGCTACTACCACAGCCAGTGCCACCTTCTCTAAGTGTTGATACCTCGTTTCAGTGTCTTGGAGGATTCTACTTGTATAGTATATGGGCCTTATCTCCTCCTCTACCTCCTGTACCAGGACCGAACTAATGGTGATTTCGGTGGCTGAGATGTACACAGTGAGTTTCTTAGTATGTTCTAGTCTGTGCATGATTGGAGGTGACATTAAAAAGGCCTTGATTGCTTGGAAACTTTTCTCACACTCCTCGCTCCATCTGAACTTGGATGCTTTCTTTAACAACTTCAACATTGGTTTGATCTTTTTAGCCATGGTGGGTGTAAACCTAGAGAGGGTTGCCAACCTGCCTATCAGTCTTTGTACCTCCTTTTGGTTAGCAGGACTCCTCATCTCGATAATGGCTTGACATTTATCCGGATTGGCCTCGATTCCTCGACTTGTTAACATAAAGCCTAGGAACTTGCCTGCCTGCACTCCAAATACACACTTCTCCGGATTTAGCCTCATGCTGTATTTTCTTAACATGGAAAAAATTTCTTCCAAGTTTTCATTGTGTTCTGAGCAAGAGCTGGATTTCACCACTATGTCGTCCACATACACCTCCATACACCTTCCAATCTGTTCCCTGAAGACTTTATCCATTAACCTTTGGTATGTTGTCCCAACGTTCTTCAGCCTGAATGGCATCACCCTATAGTAGTAGTTGCAGTCTTCGGTTATGAATGTCGTCTTTTCGGCATCATCGAGGTGCATGAGTATCTGGTTGTAGGCAGAGTATGCGTCCAAGAAGCTTAGCATTTTGTGCCCCGCAGCTCCGTCCACAAGTCGGTCAATACTGGGAAGTGGGTATGTGTCTTTGGGGCAGGCTTTATTCAAGTCTGTGTAGTCTGTGCACATACGCCACTTTCCGTTGGATTTCTTCACCATCACCACATTGGCCAACCAAGTTGTGTACTTAGCCGGTTTTATGAAACCGGCTTCTGTCAGCTTCTCCACCTTTCCTTTCACTGCTTTCCTTCTCTCCTCCCCCATCTTCCTCTTTTTTTGCTAAATTGGCCTGACCTTCCTATGAATAGAGAGTTTGTGAGTTATAACTTGAGGGCTTATACCTGGCATATCAGCTGTTGTCCAGGCGAAGAGATCCCGATTTTTCCTGAGGTTTTGAATGATTGCTTATGCTTCTTCCTTGTTAACCGAGGTCCCTATGTATGTGTTTTGCCCTTTCTGCCCAATGCAGACTGCAGTGGTCTCTTCCTTTGGCTTCACCTTTCCTCCTCCTTTACCTTGGTATCAAGATTTATCATTGCTACCATGCCTTCCTGCCTACTCTTTTTCTCAGCTTGTTCTTCTTTCCAATTACCTCTATTATGGGGGACCTTCAGACTAGCCATATAGCACTCCCTAGCGGCCTTTTGATCTCCATGGATAGTGGCCACCTTCCCCCTGGATGGGAACTTCATGGCTAAGTGTGGTGTTGACACTATAGCTCCAAGCTTGTTCAGGGATGGCCTCCCCAGGAGCATGTTGTACGAGGTGTAGGCGTCTATCAAGACGTATCTAACACCTATGGTTTTTCCCTCTTCTCCTCCAAACTTAGTGGGCAAGTCAATGAAGCCCTTGGTGTCCACTCTCTCCCCCGAAAATCCTACCACCTAATCATTATACGGCTGTATTAGTTCCTCTGGAAGTTCCATTTTCTGGAATGTCTTCCAATACAAGATGTCCACAGAACTCCCCTAGTCTATCAGCGTTTTCTTAATCGCAAAGTTTGCTGCTTCAACTATGATAACCATGGGGTCATCTTGTTGGGGGTCTATGCCCTGAAAGTCTTCATCTGTGAAGGTGATTGGCAGCATTCAGGGTTTCCTCCTTTCTACTGAATGCGTAGATTGCATACTTCTCAAGTGCCTTTTTCGTGCCGAGGTGGTGGATCCTCCTCCAGCAAATCCCCCAGCTATTGTGTTGATGACTACCCTTAGGGGAGGTTTTCTTCTTCTTTCGTCCTCCTTTTCCTCTTGTCTCTCCCTCGGCCTCTGCTCCAAATGCCGTTGTGGTGGGGGCCTCATTTCCTGTTTGGGAACCCAAGGCCTCCTTTCTTGATTATTTCTTCTCACCAACCTTTGCAAGTGGTCAGCTTGTATCAACTCTTCTATTTTGTCTCCTAGGGTCACGCGTTCTTCTGTTGTATGGCCCTGATTTCCATGGTATCTGCAATGTTTAGTGGGGTCGGCGTTCGAAGGGGTTGGTATTCTTCTGGGCATTTGGATCAGGTCTGCACTCAATGCCTCTTCTAGCGCCCGACCTCTGTTCACGTTCAACGGTGTGTAATGAGAGAATCAGGGTGTCCTCGGTTCTCTGAATTTTTCTGTCCCCCTTCTTCCTTTATCTTCAACTTCCCTTTTCTCTACTCCTCGGCTAGCTTGTTGCTCTAACCGGTTTTGTGCTCTGAACTCTCTCAACTCTTCCAACTGCATGAACTTCGCAGCCCTGTTTCTCAATTCATCTAGGCTCTCAGCTGGCTTCTTGCATAAACTGTCCGAAAAGGGTCCAGGTCTTAGGGCTGTGACTATGTGATGTAGGGCCACTTCCGGACTCAAGTTTCTGATTTTCAACGCCAGCTTCCCAAATCTCTCCATGAACTCCCTCAAAGATTCACTCTTTTCTTGTCTGATATTGACGAGTGCAATAGACGTTAGGTGATGTGGCCGACTTGTGGCAAACTGTGTGCCGAATTTGGCTACTAAGGTATCGAAGCTGTCTATGGAATTAGGGGGTAGCCTTGTGAACCAACTCAATGCAGCTCCTTTCAGTGAGGTTGGGAAGACTCTGCAGAAGACTGCATCTTCTGTGGTATAGAGGCTCACTTGTGTTACATACACATCAATATGTTCATCTGGGTCAGTTGCTCCATCATATCTATCTATTGTCAAATTTTTCCAGATAGTGGGTAAGGGTGTCTCCATTATCCCATCCACAAATGAGTGTCTTCGTCCTCCCCCCGGTGTTATAGACACTGAGGCGCTTCCTCTACACACTTCCTCCCTCTAACTAGCTTCTTCCCGAGTTGTCCTCGGGGGTGGGCACCAGGAGGGTTGAGACTCCGCTGGCACCTCTGTATGGGAAGAGGCTCCTTCTTTCTCCTCCAACTTCCTCTTCATCCTCTCATTCTCTTGCCTCAGTTCATCCATTTCTTCAGCACTCCTTTTCTTAAATTCACTCAGTTCCCTTTTAAGTTCAACCAAAGGGATGAGTGTTCATCAGTCTTTTCTTGTTCAGGTGGTCCTCTTGGTTCTTCCTGGCTAGTCATATTCCTAGTAGTGACCATGTTCTTGTTTGTCAATCATGGCCCCACGGTGGGCGCCAAATGTTCTTGTTGGAACCGGAGACTTCCAAGGTATAGCCTCACTGGAACGACTAGTCCTCGATCTCCTCACTCTGAATTGGTGTTGTCCTCTCCTAGCACCGTGGTCTCCTCGGTCAGACAGGTGGGGGTACCTGCGAAGGCGCTTCGACGCTCAAGTCAGTGGAAATATCAGAACAGAGTTAATGTACTGTTCAATAACAATCACCTACCTTGCATTTACTACTTCTATTTATAATGGTTTGGGTGGGCCTGCTTATTGGGCCGTTGCTCTGTTTTGGACCTCCATTTGCTAATGATACTTAGGCGTGGATGATCTTGTTTATATTGCTAATCCTTCTGATTATGTTAAGTGGTGCTACCGAGGAGTCCCCGATTTGTCTCTTTGAGCCATACTGGGCCGTGGTCTCCTCAGCTTCCTTGTGTTTGGTTGAGGGGTGAATCCTACTGGGCCGTGGTCTATTCGGCCTAGCCGTGTTTGTCTTTAAGGGAGAAACCCTATATGATGTGAATGTATATAATATTTATAATAACATGGAAACAATTCTTCTCCTGCAATAACTAAATCAGTCATTAAATTTTTATGATTAATTTCAAGGCAATATGCATAAAACTATATCATCCGTTTTCTACAAGACTCACTTGCTAAACATAAGCCCTCTAAAATCAACATATTGAGATTCCAACTTCAAGGGTGAGATGTTTTTCTTGTATACTTGTTTTCTTTTTTCACTTTGTTTCTTATTACGGATACAATTCTATTCTTGTCAAAGGATAAAGCTAACATTCTTCAATGAGGTAAGGGAAACCCTTAGGGTTTGATTAACACTAATTGAAACCCAATAAGTATAAATATAAAATGTTATGTTGATGCTTAAAATTTTGCGAATGAGAGATACTTTAAAGTTGTAACCAATTCAAAACTTAAATTTTAATTTGAAAATATTTGTGAATATAATACAACTTAATGAAAATATTTATGTATAATAAATATTATTTGTGTATATAAGTAAAATTGTTGGAAGAAGATTATTTGTATATATCAATATATTTTACTTTTCCTATTTTGAAAATCTTAAATTCTACCATAATAATTCATTATTAATTTATCTTGCAAATAACTAATTTTAAAAAAAATATTTAATATTTATTACTTTTTTTTTCATCCAAATCTTATATATTTTATAAATGCGTAAATACTAAATAATAAAATTAAATATTATAGTAATATATAATATTTTTATTTGAATTATTAATTAAGGATAAATTATTATGCATGTTCATAATAGTATAATTACAAATAATAAGTTATACATATAATTAAATTTAAAGTAATATTTAAAAGTAAAATGAATAGATAAACTATATATATGTCCTACATATATAATGAAAATAATAGTAATAATAATAGATTAAAAAAAACCATTGTTTAACAGCATTGCATAATTAAAGTCAATATTTTTATAATTCAATTTAATTTTTTCAATAAATATAATTAAAATTATCAATTATAAACTTCCAAAAAAGTGAAGTATATGTAAATATAAGTTATATACATAAATATATTATTTTATTAAAAAAAATCGTACATTAATTAAAAATAAACTAAATTATAATATATTTTATAATATAATAAAATATAAAAGTGAATTAAACTGCCATGTTACTTTTTCCTCAAATGTTAAAATATTAACTAAATTTATAAAAATTTTAAATAAAAATTTTGATATGAAATGTTTAAACAAAAAGTCACGAAAGTATTCAATAATTAATAATTAAAAGGTATTGAAGGATAAAACTATGCATGTTAAAAATGTAATTAAATAGTATAATTATTTAATCATAATTAAAAATAAAAAACATTTTGTACTGTATACCTTATTTCAAATATTTGAATGGAGGAAATAAATTAAGCACTATAAAAGTAAAAGAGAAATTATGGAAAAATAGTGAGGCAAAGCAACCTCTTCCCTACTTCTGCAGAACTATTTTCACTTACTCCAACTTCTCACCTTCAGAGTAGCAGTGTCGGTGTCGATGTATGTGTATGCATGTATCTATCTATATATCTATATATATATATATATATATCTATATCTATATATATATATATATCTATATCTATATATATAGAGATATATAGATATAGATATGTCTGCAGTCCAGCATAAAGGCAAAGGCATTCTGTGTCTGTTGGGCATCAATAGCTTTATACTTATCTTTTCACACCAACAACTTTTTGCTTATTTTTCTCTGCAAGTGTTAGTAATAAATGTTTCAAGGACATTTAATTACTAATTCATGTTTGTTCTAATTTTAAAAATATGATCACGAACGTGATTTTTATGATTAATCTTTTTTGATTTGTAGATATAAAAATGGTTGTAAGTTGACAGTATCTCCTTTATCACTCAAACGGCTAACTTCTCCTTCTGGCACACATATACGTACATACACAACTTTTTCAGACTCACTATCACCCACTTTTCCTCTTCTTCCTCGAAACAACAACCATTCACCATAAATAAATCAACATTTAACACAGAAATGCAATCATTCTCTCAATCCAAAGCTAACAACAACATGGTCCCCACTCTTTTCACTGGATTCTCTCTAGTTAATTGCATAAATCATCATCATTCTACTATTAATCAATACCAATTTGCCAAAGAAAGATAGCCAGTGAGAAAAAGATAAATATTCCCCCATTTGCACATAGTCGTTGCAATTCTTCAACTCATTATTAATGATCCCTCTCCTCTGTCTTAAACCCCCCAGACCAAAGCTCTTCTTCCCACACTCTCTCTCACTCATTTCAACCATTCATTCCATCTGTAACCTCTCTTCTCTGTGCCATACAGCTTCCATTTTACCTTCCCCAGAAACAACCTTTGGCTTTTCCCTCACCAACAAATAACATTGTCTCCTTTCTGCTTATTTTACCTTCATCAATCCCTCCCACGTGTCCTTCCAGGTGGAGAGAAACACACACTAGCCAACACCAAAAAAAAGTCTTCTTTTGCCAACACTGAAAGAACCATAGCCAAAACAAAAATGGCTATGCTTCTTCTCATTCCACTGTTACTATCTTCCATTTCATTGTTCAGCATTTCAAGTTAGCCACCACCCCTGTTTTGCTTTCTCACAGAAGCCTCAATCTTTCTGTTTCCTTCACACCTATCTTATTTCAAAATACAATCTTTCTGACATTTTTTTTTTCTTGACAGCTGCAACTTTCTCACCCCAACCCGGAATCTGCTTCGGCCAGCTCGGCGACAACCTCCCGCCGCCGCGAGAATCAGTCTCCCTCCTCACCTCTCTCCACGCGAAGCGCGTGAAGCTCTACGATGCAAACCCGGCGATCCTCCACGCGCTTCAGCACACGCGCCTCCAAGTCTCCGTCATGGTGCCCAACGAGCTCATCTTCAACATCTCCTCGAACCAAACCCTCGCCGACAAATGGGTCTCCTCGAACGTCGCATCCTTCCTCCCCAAAACCCACATCCGCTACATCCTCGTCGGCAACGAAATCATCAGCAGCACCACCAACGCCACTTGGCGCCACCTCGTCCCCGCCATGTACCGCATCAAACACTCCCTCAAATCCCTCGGGATCCGCAAAGTCAAGGTCGGAACTTCCTCCGCCATGGACGTGCTCCAAACCTCTTTCCCTCCTTCAAACGCTACGTTTCGTGAAGACATAGCTATTCCCATCATGAAACCCATGTTGAAGTTCCTCAACCGAACCAAATCCTTTTTCTTCTTAGACGTTTACCCTTTCTTCACGTGGTCCTCTGATCCCGTTAATATAAACCTCGATTACGCGCTTTTTGAATCGAAGAATCTTACAGTAACGGATCCAGGTACGGGTTTGGTTTACACCAACCTCTTCGATCAGATGGTGGACGCAGTTTATTTCGCAATGGAAAAACTCGGGTTTCCGGGTATTCGGATCTTTATAGCGGAAACGGGTTGGCCCAATGGCGGGGATCTAGACCAGATTGGAGCAAATATTTACAACGCCGCCACTTACAACCGAAACTTCATAAAAAAGGTTACGAGAAAACCGCCGGTCGGAACGCCGGCTCGACCGGGTTCGGTTCTTCCGTCTTTTTTGTTTGCTTTGTTTAACGAGAACCAGAAACCGGGTCCGGGCACGGAGCGGCACTTCGGGCTGCTGCACCCAAACGGGTCGAGGGTTTTTGATGTTGATTTGTCGGGGAAGACGCCGGAGTCGAAGTTCGGGCCGCTGCCGGCGCCGGAGAACAATGAGAAGTTTAAGGGAAAGATATGGTGCGTGGTGGCGCGGGGGGATAACACGACGGCGGTGGCGGAGGCGCTTGCGTACGCTTGCTCGCAGGGGAATGGGACGTGCGACCCGATCCAACCGAAAGGGAAGTGCTTTAAACCCGATTCGGTTTTGTGGCATGCGAGTTATGCGTTTAGTGCTTATTGGTCAAAGCTTAAGAAGGTTGGTGCAACTTGTTACTTCAATGGCCTTGCAACACAAACCGCAAAGGATCCAAGTAAGTTCAAAATTAATCAACAAAATCATAATAATTGTTTCACTTTTCGTGCTAATTTATGTTATGTTGAATTATCGTAGGTTATGGATCTTGCAAGTTCCCAAGTGTGAGACTTTGAAGGAGGAGGAATGAAACAAAGAAATATGATTATTTGTTTTGAGAATTTAGAATTTTGGGGGATCTTTCTTGTGTTGGTTTGATTTCATGAATGTATGTTCCTCCTTTAGGTAGCATCCAAACCCACCAAGGAGGAACTTACATTGGTGAATGAATTTGAATGATCCTCATTATTTGAATGTGATGGTAAGGTGCAATGTTTTTCTCTTTATTATTTGCACAACTTACCATATTTTCATTTGTTGTCATGCTCCTAGAATGTAGTTAGGGTTCAATGATTCTATTTTCAATGATTCATTTTAATGTAAGTGATGAAAGTGCAATGTTTCTATTTATGCAATTGTTTGAAATGTTTGATTAGTAACGGCTCCAAAATAGCCCTAGGAGGTAGGTCCATTCCTAGGTGGTAGTGTTTCTCTTGACTTCTACGTTCTCGTTATGAGTTTTGCTTTGGGATGGTATTTATGTTTAATTCATGCACTTTTCTAAAATATTTTTTCTTTTTCAAATTTCATTTTCCTACCCAATATGCATTTATGTTTATATCTCTATTTTTTATTATACTCACAATTATTATAAAATATATAGTTATTCTAAATAGTAGTGTAAAAAGAATTCTAACAAATAAACTTATCTGACAAAAAAATAATACATAAAACACATTTTTATTACTAGAGTACCTCTAGGACATAGTATTATTTTTTAACTATTTAACTAAACTTATACAAATTTTTTGGAATTATATTTATATTTAGATATGAAAGAGAATAGATTGAAAAGGACAAAGTTAAAATTATAAAATATGCAAATAAATTCTTTGGAATGAATAAGAGATTTTTTTTTATTATTTGCGAGAATAATATGTGAAATGTATTTCTAAAAAAAAAAATATTTAGAATCTCAAGACATGAGTAAGAGTTTTACTTTCTTATTGAACTTTATAACATGAAAGTATATTTGAGGTTTTTTTTAATAAGACTCTATTTTTTTTTAATTATTTCATTTTGTACATTTTCTTTTATTTTATCATTGAGTAGTGATTTTCTAATAATCTTTTTAAGGTTGGATAATTTGCATTTAGAAGGAAATAAAAAGTCTAAAGTTTCATACTTTTTAAATATGTCCTTATTCTTATTTAATTTTTCTTCCTTTCACAAGACACATAAGATTATTTCTTTCACAAGACTTAGTAATTGTATGAGTAGTAGGTGTTAGCACTTAAAAAATTAAAAACTCTATAATTTAAAAAAAAAAAAAATATTTTAGATACAAGTAAAAGAATAAATATAATAATTATATGTGATTAAATGTTTTTTTATGATTATTATGCAGATAATTTTATTGTAGAATGTAATATATATTTAGAAAGTATTATTGTTTTTTTTAATATACTTGTATGTCTTATGCTTAATATTTATGTTATTTTAAAGTTAATGATAATATTTTAATGTATTAATATTTTTTTTAGATAAAAAAAAATATATTTTTGATTCGTTAAAAAATATATTAGATCAAGAAGATTCTAAATTGATGGAGACTTAAATTTAATTTGACTTGGATTGATCCAACATATAAACATCAATTCAACCCAACTTTAAGTTAAACTTAACTTAACATGAACCTAAATGAACCTAAACCCAATGTAATTCAATTAAGACATGAATTCAACTTGATTTGATTTGACACCCAAACTATTTAAATAGCAATTAATTATATTTTTAACTTATTTAATAAAATTATTTTTATATTTAAGTTGAAATATACATTTTAATTAATAAATTACTAAATCTTATATTTTACTCTATTTTAAATTAATGTTAATATTTTAAGAAACTAAATTTAAATTTATGTTCTAAATTATACGTTTTGATGTATTTTTATCTTTGTTGTCAAAACCGAACTGAGACCTCTACCAAAAGAATTGGTAAATTGGTTTAGGGTTCAGGACTATTAGAATTACAGAATTGAAATCGAATTGAATTGGTTAAAAACAAAAAAAACTGATAATTTCTAAATTTATTTTAAAATATTGTTTTGATTTTTTAAAATAATAAATAAGATGTTTATCATTTTGTTTTAAAAAAATTGTTACTTTTAAAGAATATTGTTATTGTTAAATTTAAACGTAAATATTATGATATATTTGTATTTTACGTATATTTTAATATTAAAAATTTATAAAATATATTTTTTAGTAGTATTACTAATATATGATATTATATTTTATAATTTGATTTTATATATTAATCATTTATATTTTTTTATTAATGTCGATTCATGCATAGTTACCAATTTGATGAGTAAACCCTCAATCGATGTTAGATTCTAGTTTTCGGAACGTAAATTCTTATGCTTATAAATTATTCATAGAATTAAGAAAAACCTAATATTTATTTAATATCATGAACAATTTTTAATAAAATACCATTTTTAATAAGAGTTATATTTAGCTGGATACTATGCGATCTTATCTTAACCTAAAAAGTGATTCTTATCTGTTCCTGAAAACTTGACACTTCCCTAACACGTCAATGTATTTGGCCAATATTTTAGAAGAATAAAAAGAAAAAAAAAAACATAAAATTTTACTAAAAATAAATATATATATTTTGAATAAATATTTTTTTTTCTTTATTTTGATGAAATAATAATAAAATATTATTAGTTATATTTTATCCTATCTTTTTCATGAGTCATGAAGTTGGGTTGTTGTTTCTTGGGCCGGCTTCATCCCTTTTCTTTCCTGTTTTGTTCCTTTGCTTCGCCTGCGCATTGCCACTTCTCATTCTTTTCTCTCTAGAGATTATCTTTTCAACAATGAACAAATATTTTACATTAAAACCCTACTTAGGTGTCCACATTTTTTTTCTCTACCATTCAACCAATCATCAATGCCAACATCTAAATGGTAACAAATAATAATAAATATTTAATCCACTTGAATGTATATAATTTAAATTTGTATATACCATTAATAAATCATTAATAAATATATATATTAAGTCAAAATTATTTTTTAACACAATATTCACATTTATGAATGATTTGTATTATGCAATTTGACTTGATTTCTACATTTATTATTAGTAGAGTTCTTCACTCAAGATATATCAAACTCAAGTTATTTATGACTTATCCTTATTCATTATTTATAGCACCATCTTATCTACAACATTCATTCATCACAAGTCATCATCACTAAAATCCTTCCATTCCACAAAACTCTCAGACAAACCCTATCTTTTTACTTTGCAAATCTTCCTTTCAGGATTTCTGTTACTCTGCAACATACCCTTTACACTCATCACACTTCACAAGCCAACCCTTTATATATTCATTCTCTATAACCTCACCCAGATAAAGGAAAAGCCAAAAAAACCATTCTTTTTTCTTTGGGTCCTCTAAACAATGGAAAAGAGTGTCTGCAACAACCTCCACCTTAGGACCATGCTCACTCCTCCACAGCCGCCACCACCATCACCATCTTCGTTCAAAACACAATTGAGACCGTTCCCGAAAGGTTTGACTGTGAGGGCGAGTTCGGGAAGGAGGCACTGCGAGTTCAGCAGCCTCAACGCGCCCCTTGAGCCAAGCTCCCTTGTGGGGAAGTTTCTCAGCGGCGTGTTGCAGAATCGCCGCCAGCTGTTCCACGTGGTTGCTAAGGAAGAGTTGAAGGTGTTGAGTGATGATAGAGACTCTGCTGTTGCTCGCATGGTTATCAGTCAGGACTCAGACGAAGCCTTGCTTCATAGGTTTGTCACCAATTCCAAATACTCCTTATTGGTTTTTTTCAATTCTGTTTTTGTTCTTGCTTCTCTTTATGTGGTTAGTAGAATTTTTAAATCTGTTTAATTGAGGTTGAGGCTTTGACTTCATGTTAATTAAAGTGCATGCGCATATATGTATTTGCTTGTGATGTAATTCACGGTTTTTAGTTTAGTTTAAATAGTTAAAGATTGTTAGCTTGTTTTGTAATTTATGGTTTTTTTATTTAATTAAACACTTTAAAGGTTTTTTTACGCAATCATTGAGTCAATATACTTTTATCTATTTAAAATTGTAGTTTTTTTTTAAGTTCATACCTAGATTGATTTGTGGCTGCTTGACAATGTCAATTTTTTTAACATTAAGTTATATTTTCTTATGTGTATATTTGGTTAAATTTTTGGGCATTGGGGTAGTGATTTCGGTGGTGGTTTTCTCATATGCATTTTTCTTTTCTTTTTCATATACCCTAAATTTTCACTCCCTATGTCTTCATCTTTTAGTTTTTGTTGTTGGATGTGGATGTGGCTTAAAAAGTTAGGTTTTAGTATATTTGGAAACAAGCATGGAACAGTTTTTTAAGTGAGACTGAACCTAATTATATTAACTGACCTCATATTTGAGAAAGAGAAGGTTGTGCTGTATTTCACTCTAAACTGGTAAAGGCTAGTGATAGTGAATGTTAAGAGCAGGGTAAACTTTCTAAACCCTGACAGACTTGGTATCGTTTGTTTTGTAGTCACCTTTACTATGCCTCAGTTCCTTTCTTTTGGATAAGAAGAAAATTTATTATAGATGAAAGAGATAATTTCCAACTAAAGAGTGGATGAAATTTTCCTAAGGAAGAAAAGAACTAGATAAGAATCAAGAGGGCAGCCTACAAATGCCTAAGATGACAACTGTCACAAATCCCTTGAAATTGTGCCATTAGAAAGCTTAAGAAAAGTCAAAAGACCTTATCACATAGGAAGTTGACAAATATAGATACCTTTATGCACACTCTGATAATTTTTATGGATTCCTTTTTCTATTAAAACCTCTATAGAATTCCATCAAGTACTTACTGTGCACCCAATCTGGTGCTCATCAACATCAAGCAGAATGTTCCACAGAAAATGGCTAGCAAGGTAAAAATAAGTGTCCAACAGTTCCAGAGCTTGCAAAATGCGTAACTCAAATCAGGAGAAAGAGCAATATGAGGTGTAGCAATAAACCAGAAGCAGATGGGATGGACCTGTTTTGAAAATCTTGTGTGGGTTTTCAACAATCATGAAACAACATTTGTTTTCTTTTACAAGGTCTATCACACCAGGAGGATTGTCTGTTGGTTATTTTTTTCAATATTAAGAACTTGAAAGGAGCTTTTCAAAGATGTCTTGATTTTTTCATGTTGTTTTTATCATTGTTTTCTTACGTATTATATAATATTAGAAGAGGACATAATTTGCATTTTATAATCTATGATGCATCCATCTGTGTGATTATTTGTATGATAACAACATTAACATTTCCCGTATAGGCTTTGTGTTATTCATTATGTTTGACACCAAATCCCTGCAGTCTGATCAGCATTTATCAAATTGTTATTCTTTGAAAAGCACACACATTGAGAGAGGTTTTTTCTGTTTTTGTTTCCAATTCATTCATTTCCTTGTACATAATTTCTGAGGGTGCCAAGGTTATCTGCATTACCCTACTCGAAGTGGGTTATTTTGGTGATCCTATACGCTGATGTTTAGAAACTGTAGCTGTTCTTAGTTGAATTTGTGTCAGTTCCTTACATATTTGGTGGAAAGCTACTTGGTTTTAAGAATTCTAGCCATAACTGATGTCTCACAGAACTTTGGTGTCTAATATTAATGTTTATGAATTTAGAATCACCTGTTGCAATGTAAACTGAACTAGTAGAGCTTTCTGTATATGCAATAATGAAAAATGCATAATACTCTGAATACTTGTGGTACTTGAGGAATGTATTGACTTAATGTTTCTGAATGCCAGGAGGATTGCAAAAGTGAAGGAGGACGAGTGTATGGTTGGTATATCAGATGTAATGTATTTGCTGATTTTATACAAGTTTTCTGAGATCAGGGTTCATTTGGTTCCAAAGCTTTCTAGTTGCCTGTACGGAAGAAGGCTAGAGATATTGCCTTCTAAAGATTGGGATCTGGAGTCTATTCACAGCATGGAGCTTTTGGATATCATAAGGCAACATGTCAGTACTGTAACAGGCTCGAAATCAAATCCTAGTGTAAAGGAAAGTTGGGCAACCACTCCTATTCGACAAAGCTGGCTTGCCCTAGTCTATGTCTCCTCCATATTATATGGCTACTTTCTGAAGTCAGCTTCATTGAGGTACACCCTAGAGCAAAGTCTTTCTTCATCCAACCATGAACTTTATCAGGTTCGGAAAACTGGCCCTTCATTTCATGACATGTATCGATACGTGTCAAAAGATGTGATCTTTGGCAACAAGAATGGCATACAATCTGTATGGGGTGATTTAATGAGGCAGGAAGAAGGAATTGAGGATTTAAAATGTTATGTTATGAGCTTTCCCCCCGCATCATTTGAGAGATGTGCAAAACTGAGATCTAAGGAAGCTGTGAGGTTGGTAATTAGACATAGTAAAGCACTTTTTGGAAATGGGATATTTAGTTCGTCTCAGCATGATGATGTTATAGAAACTTCATATTCTAGTCTGAGGAGGCTAGTCTTGGAGGCTATTGCATTTGGATCCTTCCTGTGGGAAACAGAAGATTATATTGACAGTATATATAAGCTTAAAGATCAGGAGGTAGAAGAGTAAAGGAACATGTTGCTAAGTAAATTTCCTCAATCTTAGGCCAATTCTCTTTGTATATAAAGGTGGTTAGATTTAGCCTGATTTTATTTTGTATAGGTTGATGCACTACCTCCGAATGATTTTTAATGCTTGGTTGGTTGGCTGGGAAAGAATAAACAGAGATTTTAAATGGTGGCAAAGTTAAAGTTGTTTACTCTATGGATCTATGTTTGATTTTATGCAGTTTTTCATGATGATTATAAATGCTCTTCTTTTTATGTATTTATTTAAGAATTTTTTACTTGTTCCCTTTGACATAATTCCAATTACATTTGAATCTGTTCAGTTAGATTCTCTAATTAGCAACATTCACATATTGATGGTTTGAGTGAATTTGAATGTTTCTCTAAATTAATATATGGAGTTTGAATATTCTGGAAAAATAAAGTGATTGGGATAGAAGATAAATTATCAATAGGGTTTTATAGAGACTAATCATATGTAAAATATTTAATATTTTACATTAATAACTTGGTAAACGTAAAATAATATAGTAAAATCTTTAGTATTTTACATTAACAGCATGGTGCCTAAAAAACTTAGTAAGTAGTGAATGCTATTATTTTAACACTTTAAAAGATATATTTAGATAATCTTTTTATAGATACTTATAAGTTATAAATTTTTTCCATAAAAATTATACCAAAAAAATCTATAGAAATTATAATTTATGTGTAAGTTAGCTTGAAACGGAAAATTTTCTAATTATAAAATTTTTTTAACTCACTCAAATATTATTAATTAAAATATAAAGATATTAGAAATGTAAAACGTGTAACCACCTCTAATATTAATATTATTTTGACTTAATTCTATTATAATATTTATATTTTAAATTACAATACGCATTTATGAGTATTTTACAATTTTAAAAGAAATTTTTCTTTTGTATAGAAATATTTATTGATTTTTTTTATTTGAATATGTTCTTGTTTTAAGACATTATTATATCAATAAATCCATAATAAATATAATACGATAAAATAAGATAATATAAATAAAATTAAAATAATAAAATTTACAAATCATATTCTGATTATAATTATTCATATAATCAGATTTAATTTATTTTAATTTATTTAAACAATCACGAAAGTATCCAGAATCACAAAATCATTATATTTAATTATTTATATTTATCTAAAATATACTAAATAAATTTTTCTAAAAAATTATATAAAATTTTTAATTTTAAAGACTAATATTGTACTGATATAGGGCTCATCCCTGGAAACCGGCATAATAGGACCGAAGAGTTCACAATCCAGTTAGCATCAACACAACGAAGCCGAGGAGACCTCGGCCAAATCCGACACCCCCAAGGGCCAAGCCGATGAGTTCACGGTCATGATTGCTTAACACCAATCAGCCTGACACTAATAAGAAGGATTAGCAATATAAACAAGGTCATCCACGCCTAAACATCATTAACAAATGGAGGCCCAAGTCAGAGAAACGGCCCAATAAGCAAGCTCACCCAAACCACTATAAATAGAGGTAGTAAATGAGGTAGGTGGTTGTTGTTAACTACAATACATTAATTTGCTCCAATATCTTTACTGACTTGAGCGTCGGAGCGCCTTCGCAGGTACCCCCACCTGTTTGACCGAGGAGACCACGGTGCTAGGAGAGGACGACATCAATTCAGAGTGAGGAGACCGAAGACCAGGCGTTCCAGTAAGACCATATCTTGGGAGTCACCGGTTCCAGTAAGAACAAATACCTATTCATATTTTTGGGCTACCAAATTATAGATTAATTCTAAGAGTTTTTTTCATTTTTAGATTTTTCAGTTTAACCCCATACAAACAATCACATGCTAGGGTAATTCATACTCTTCTAATATCATTAGAATTTTATTTGTATATTAATTCTATACCAAATAGTATCCCGTGCTAATTATCTAACTCATACAAATATATAATCATTTATCGCACATAACAAATCACACAATTTAATCTCATCATACATAGTTTATCTCAATCTCATTAGCACATTATCTGTCACACAGTCTGACACACATCCATATAATCTTGGCACACAACCATATAATCTCGACAAAACAATCATATAATCTCGGCACACAATCATATCATCTCGAAAAAACAACCATATAATCTCGCGAATATTTTCTATATAACCATCAACATCTCATAAGTAATTTTCACCATTTATCATATAATCAAATTTACATTATACTTCATCACAATTCACAAACACATAGTCTCAATAATTCATCATCCAATCATTTTCATATCATACTTCATAAAATCTAATAGTTATGTAAAATCAATAGTTTATTATACAACATATCATCTCACCTTTAACCAAATTTTACATTTATATAGTTTTTTCAAATTTAATTTAGAACATAAAATAATAATTTTTCAATAACAGTACTTCTTCACTCAAACTACAAATCCTTGCTCAAACGAGAGGAGGGTTTTTTTCTCAAATAAAATGCTTTCTGAGAGCAAAATTCTAATATGGTTTCCTCACTTAAGCGGAAAGATCTCACTCAACTGAAAGAGTTCGTCGCTCAAGCAAATCGCACCTGAAAGCAACCTGTGTGAGATCTTCATTGTTTAAACAAAAATCACCCAATAGGCACACCTAGAGACTATTGAGCGAAAATTCGTCGCTCAAGTGATAGACTCCTGCATACTAGATTAGAAATAGTGAAAATCCACATTCATCACTCAATTTTTATCTCACACACAAAATATTTATACAACTTTTGCATAGATTGCAAGGTTATCTCGTTTCACATCATATATCTCATACAAAATCAATTATCTCATACAAATCACACACTTCCATATAAAAAAGGGATTTTTTATCAAACACTTAACATTCATAAGAATACAATTCACTTATCTTATTTCTAAATCAAATTTTTTTCCAAATTAAAATAAATTAAAAGATATTTTATCTTATTCTAAAAGACCAAGGATCGTAAATATAAAAGTAACTATATCATTATGAATTTAAACTAATAATTATTAAAATTGAATAAAAAAATTTAAATCTCTAAATATTTTGAACAAAATATTCAAAAAATATTTTAAAAATTAGAAAAGACAAAATACTTATACATACCTTCAGTATTGAAGGTATTACTTAAAGTTAATAATAATATTTAGATAAGTTAATATTTTTTTTATAGAAAATTAATATTTTAAATTTCATTATAACTTTTATTTTTTTCAAATTGTATTTTTTAAGATTTTAATAACAAATTTAAATATTTTAATTTTTTATTTTATATATCTGTATTAATAAAATTATTTTATGTGGAATTAATTTTTAGCATTGATTTCTTTTTTTAATCGCATTTCTATTTTTATTTCTTTAATATCATATTAAAATAAAAAAAATATAAGATAAAAGTGTCATTTTTCATTGTTTATGAAAAAAAAAGAATAGTTCTTTAAAAATAATTTCCTTCCTAATTGACAAGAAATGAAATGAAGGAGTGATGATTTTCCTCCTTTTCATTTTTAAATTTCTTAAAAAACAAAAATATTTTTTATTATATTAAAATTTAATGTCAATTTTTTTTTTTTCAAATTAAAATAGTAGATGAACCAACAGTTGGTCGGGAACAATCAACTTACTTTTTTTTTTAAACAAGACATTAAACTTTGTGGATAAAAAAATACAAATAAAAAAATCAAATTAAAAATACTAAAGAATTTATTTATTAATTTTAAGAATTAATATCAATAACATATTTTATTTAATAACTTTTTTAGTAAATTAAATTTTTTTTTATTAAAAAAATTACTTTATAATATCGATGAATATATCTTATTTCAATTATTTTAATTGAAATAAATAGAAATTTCATAGAAATTTTATATTAACTAGATAAAACCAAATTAATGTATAAAAATAAATGTTTGAAATAGTTTTATTTTTAAGATATAAAAATTTCTTTAAAAATTCATCTTTTAATTTATAATTTTTCAATATGCCAAACTGTTCTAGAACCTAACTACTACCAAATTAATTTATACATTGAGTCACATATCAATCTGTAATTGATAATATTAACTATTTCCAATAACCAAAGATTTTCCTCAGTAATGCGCATATGTAAGCAATTGCTTCAAAGCATCACAACTTTCCAAAGTGAAGACAAAAGTTTTCTTGTATATATAATGCTTCTTATTTTATACTATTAATTCAAGTGCTTCCTTGCAAGTTTCTTCTAATAACATAATGCGTGGGAAAGCAAGAACAATTTCCTTAGCTTGTTCCTTGAAACTACTCTAACCAATGAGCTTCAAGCGTTTACTTGTTACATAAACTACTCGCAGAAATTTGAAACCTTCAAAGTGACTTCCAATTTTAGGATATATAATTGCACATTCCTCTTTGTTTTAGCCTTCTATACTAACTTCACTTCATCAAATTCAATTCAAGCCTTGTTCTGATGTTGGTTCTTCTTCTGAAACCTGTTACATTCCTTGTGGTACAATTATGGAGTCTACTAACCCGTTTAATCTTCAACACAATTGCTTACACCCTTGTGCTGTTACTCCAAGGTCTGAAAGGATCTGGTGAAGGGTCACTGGGAATTTTCAAACAAGTTGCAGAGGGCATCAGGGTGTGCTTCGAGTTCATCCTTCAGCTTGTGATGAAATCAATAAGTTCAATAGTCTCCAAGGTGTTTGATATTCTTCAAGAGAGCATTTCAGGGTCAGTGGCTGCTTCAGGATCCGTGGCTGCAGAACATTCACAGAAGCTCAAGACTTCACTTGAAGAGTCTCTCAAACTGGTGCCACAGGTATTTGAGGGGCTCTCAAATATGATCTCAGACATGGTCAAAGAGTTGTGGAACAACTACAAGGGTGCTGTGGGATATGTTAATGAGAATGCTTGAGGTTTTTTGTTTTTGTTTTTGTTTTCATACCAGTTTTTCTAAGTTCTTTGAACTGGTGACTGTTTCTCTAGTAGAATTATTACTAATATCAGATCGAGTTTTCACTTACCATCTGAATTTAACATGAATCTTCAAGACATAGATCATTCTCTTAACATATGAAACCACATATTAAACTAGAAAACCAATCCATTTAATTGAAAGCTTGAGTTTAATGTTATTATCATTTAGCAGTTATACAGTTATTTTAAGAGAAATGGTATATTATTACTAAAAAAAATTATATTAGATTGATTTCAAGAATATATTATATGTGTACTTATACGGATCTGAGTATATTAAGATCATATAAGCTGTTGATCGCTCCATTGAACTATATTGGAGGTGTATCTGTGATTGCACTCCGATGTATTCAAGTCAGTAAAAAGTATAACAAAATTTTATGTGTGATAAGAGATGAGTAATTGATAATTTACTTGCTTTCTCTGCTGAAATTGATAATAATTGACATATCCGTTGTACGAGATTCACCATAACCGCTTTGATCAGTACTGAAATGTACTGGAATTCAGTTAGGATAACTGAACATGGACCCATAATTAACCGTATTCGGTATACTATATATCTTGGCAATGGAACTTTATAGTCTAAGTATCGACGAAGGGATTTATCTTATGGCATGATGATTTTTTTTTTTGTTACATGTGTGAAGAGATTCTTGATTTATGTTAAATGGATATGAGATAAATTATAAATTAATCACAACTTATTAAAAAAAGTATTTTACTATATAAATTTTTATAATATCAAATTTCAATTATAAAAGTTATATTATAAAAATTGAGATAAATAATATTAATACTTTTAAAGAGGATTGATCCTAAGTTAACCAATAATTTTGGCATGCTTTAAATAAATAATTTAAAATTATAATACAATTATTTTAAATAATAATATATATTTTTAAAATTTAATTTATATTAATAAATTAATTTTAATATTAAATATAATAATTTAATATATAAATTATAATAATTATGTTAAATAATTTTACTTATATTGTTTTTTAAATATAATTATTATTTTATAAAACTAATATAATTCATGAATTTGTGTTAAAGTTCATTTAAGTCGCAAACTAAATTAATGAATAAAAATATTTTGGTTCAATTTAGGTTACAAATTTTTTAGCATTCGTTTTTGGGTTTTTCGGGTAGTTGATTAGGTCTAATCTATTTTTGAAATAATAGATAATATGCAATCAAATAATCTTATTAGAGACTAGATAGATTAATAGAAAATTGTCTAATATTTAAATTTTGAAAGATAAATTTGAAAAAAAAAATATTTCTTTTGTATATGTTCACTCCATTCGAACTATGTTTTATTTTTTTAATAAGTAACACTTAAAATTTTTTATTAATCAATAAATTAATTATACAAATGTTTTTATTCTTAATTTAGATAAATATATAATCTTACTACTGAGAAACACACCTTAATTCTCTTTAAATTAAGATACATAAATATTATTTTAGTTACTAAATTATTCTTGATTTTCATAAAATACACAAAGTCATTATTATTTTAAAGAAAAGAATTGTGTAAAATATAATAAAATAACTTTCAAAAAATATATTTTTGAGAATTTCTCAAATAAATAATTAGATATTATAAATTTGATTACATGATAATCAAACAAGTGAATTTACTTAGTTAAAATTTCAAATATTTTCAACATCATATAAATTATTAGAAATATAACTTATTTTAAATTTTAACATGATTATTAAATAATCTTCATTTTAACAATTTTAATAAACATTGAAAGAACTTATTAACAAATATTAATTTTAAGTGAAGTGATAATATATCTATTTCAATGAATTTTATTAAATATTATATTTAATTTCTAAAATTTAGAATAAATTATTTTTTAATCCTTAAATTAACAAAAAAATTATTTTAGTTCCTCAAATTTAATAAAATATAATTTCAGTCTCTTACTATTATCCTTAAATCCTTAAAGGATTAAAAACAATTTTTAAAATCTTTCTTTAATTTTTCAAATTTGATATTTATGAATTAAAATAAATTTTATTTTTTATTTTTGAAAAATTAAAATAAATATTTTTTAAATTTAGCTACCAGAACTAAAATCACTATGAAGAATTAAAAATATAATTAAACTTAAATAATATTATTGAGATAAAGAAAGAGAAAACAAAAGAGATAAAAGAATCACAAAATGAATATATTTTTTCTTTATTCACTCCTTTTTATTTTGACGATTCTTAATTAAACTTTTAAATTGAATATAAAATTATTTTATGTTAATTTTACTATATATAAAATTGAGATACATTTCTATAAAAAAATTAAGATATATTAGGTAATTAGGGCACGTGAAGGAATAGTATGATTCATAGGGGCTAATTTGCAAAAATTGACACAAGCTTTCATGGGTTGTACTATGTTTTGCCCTAAAAACCCTTTCTAGGTTTCTCATTCCTTCGTCGCTCTCATTTTTCACAGGCAGCGGCTTCTTCTTCTTCCCTTCTTCTCCGAGGGTGTGAACAATGGCGTACGCCGCGATGAAGCCCACCAAGCCCGGGTTCGAGGAATCCCAGGAACAGATCCACAAGATTAGGATCACCCTTTCCTCCAAGCACGTCAAAAATCTCGAGAAGGGTATTTATGCGTCAATTCATTCTTCTTTTCCTTTTCATGCTTCATTCATGCTATCCTTAGTCTTATGTTTCAACTTCGATCTCGCTTTTAGTTTGTGCGGACTTGGTTCGTGGTGCAAAGGACAAGCGCCTCAGGGTTAAGGGACCTGTTAGGATGCCCACTAAAGTTCTTAACATCACTACAAGGAAATCCCCTTGTGGTGAAGGTATTTTCCCTCTTTTCTCACTTGTTATTGTCCCTTTTATTCTCTGCTTCTTTTACTCTTCTTTTCATTCATTTTTTTGCATTTGGGTTTGCTTCATCTTGCTTTGTTATGTGATGCAATTTTGAATTCCTTTATACATGATAAAAGTAGTTTTAGAGAAGTCAAGATAAAGTAGGGTGCTAAATTGCAATGAAGGTTAAATGCTATAGAGCAGTGATGTCAATTATGTCAGATATATACAATAAAAATATATTTTTTTTCTAGTTTAAGTGATTCAAGACTTGTCTCTTCTTTTTCAGTTTTGCTATATGTTTTAGTTTGCAAGGTATGGAATGTGCTAAATGGAAAGTTTGAGGGGATGGTTTTGAAGGAAAAAGGAAGACAGTTTATATTGTGTTTATAAATATGAATTGGGGGGTCATTGATTTTCATTCTGAAAATAATATGAAGTGGGAAATTAAAAGAATGTCCTTTTTTTTCAATTTTCATTCTTTTAGTAGTTTACTTAGTTCTTTTTCATTGAATGATATGTGGTACTTAATCAGAGAGTTCTTCAACAAATTGTGATGTTTATTCTATATGATGTGAATTGACTGTTCTATGCATATGGCTTGCGGGATTGTCTCTTTTGTCATTTGTTATCATGCAAATTGTGATTTTTTATGTGGTAATATTGTTGTGTCACTCAACTTCTGATTGATTTTTGAAGTATTTTGTTCAATGTCTACGTTTTCTGAAAGTTTTGTATTGCTGAAGGAAAGATATTTATGCCTTGTGTTCATGAAACTGCTTCTTGGTTTTAGGTACCAACACATGGGACCGATTTGAACTTCGTGTGCACAAGAGAGTCATTGACCTCTACAGTTCCCCAGACGTGGTTAAGCAAATTACCTCTATCACGATTGAACCTGGTGTGGAGGTTGAGGTTACCATTGCAGATGCTTGATCTTGATTCAAATTTTAACTGTTATGCTTCCTAGTTTTGTTTCACTCTTTTTGTATTTTGTAAGTTTTGATTACCGGACTGAATTTGTTTGTTTTCTCTAGTTTTACGGTTGCAGACATTGATGAATACCTGAGAAATGTCATCTACATTCTAGAATCTTACATATATTTGTTTTGATATCATCACACAAATCTCAAATTATTTGTTAGATCCTAATTTCACACTCTCTACGTAGAAACCTGGCAAGATGCCAGAATGTTACATTCCATATGGCCTGTTTGAATAGGATGAAGTTCACCCCAAAAGCCAATTTTTCCTGAAGGAAAATTGTCTCGTCTAATTCTCGTTTGGAAAATTTCATAATCTTAAAGAGGACATTAGTGCATTTTTTTGCTTTGGGTGAACACAATTATTGCTGGCATGGATCTTGAAGTAACTAATAGTTGTTTTAGACACCAAATTTCTTATAAACGTGGATTCCTTCTGAAGCAAATATTAGTTATATTTATTTATTTATTTCATTATCAAATAATTAATGTGTGTGTGATCCACCGTAGACCTTGAATATGATTTTATTCTAAATGGAAATATTGTCAAAATATTTTATTAGGAGTCTTTTTTGTTTGAGAATTTTCAATTGACTTGCAACTTATTAACTGATGATATATTGTCAAATATTTTATAGTTATTATTATTATTATATTTGGAGCACACTTACAACTTTTTTTGCACGATTTTTGTTGGAATAAACTAAAAAAAAAGTGCAAATTAATTTTTATATAATCTTATATTTTTCATTTTATAATTAATTTTTAAAAACTAATCTAACAAAAATCCCATTCATCACGGGTCCACATATATATTATATATATATATATATATATATTCCATTTTTAAACCTTTTTACTATAAAATGTTCTTTTCAAAAGAGAATAATTATTGTGAAGATTTAAGTTAAAATTTATAAAATTAAAATTGTAAATTAATAAAAAGATTGATGGTTAAAGTTTGTAATAATTAATTTAAATATACTATTATGTCTAGTAAAAATTAACATATATCCGAGTAAATTATTTGATACATAAATTTGTTAAGTAAATATTGACATATATTCTGAGTAAATTAATAAACCATTCTTAGAAATTGTTTAAGAAAAACACTAACATTAAACAAAATAAAAATATTATGGTGGTAACCTTATTTAAAAAAAAATAAAAATGAAAATATTGCTAATAATTTGAACTAAAAATACGCATATTTTTAAAATATTATTTATAATAAATTAAAATAATTTTGGATAATTTTTTTTAATATTTAAATAAGAATTTAACTCCTCTAAAATACATTTTAGAAGATAAAATATAATAATTTATATTTTGAAAATTTAACTGATCATTGAATACTGTAAGATACCAATTTAAGATTTACGAATTAAAAATATTAATAATACTACTAATTAAAATAAATATAATATCTAAATCAATAATACTATAAATTAAAAAAAATTATAATTTTTTAATATTCAATTTACAAAATAAAAATTAAACATTTCATAATATTTATATTTGAGATTCAACAATATATAATAATATTATTCAAAAATAACAATTTTTTTATAAGAAATTGATAAATAATTCATATTTTTATTTTTAAGAAGAAAATAACATCTAAATAATTAAAAAAAAAAAAGATGAATTAATTTTTTCAATTTTAAATTTACGCATATTTCAGTTGAATCTTATTCGATTCTTGCAACATAAATAATAACAGTGGTTGATTAGAAAATCTTTAATTTTAAATTGCCTTAAAAATCAAATATATTTAATAAATTAAAATTAATTATAATTATTGATTTTGTATTGTATTTTTATTTTATAAGGAACATTTGTCTCACTTAAGACAAATCAAATCCTTTAAACAAACCTGGTCTATTCTCACCAAGAAAAGTCTTTACTTTGTCCTGCATTCTCAACTGTGTTGATATGGGGAAACTCATGCATGCGATTCAGTATGACAGCTATGGTGAAGAACCTTCTGACTTAAAGGTTTTCTTTCAACTCTCACTCTATCTGATGGGTGTTCATAATATCTCGTTGCGTTGTATTAATTTGTTAATTCTATTGATTTATTATTACCCCAATAGATTTTGCAATGCCTTAAAAACAACTTCTTCTCTGTTTTAAATTCATCCTCAATGTTTTGTAATTGGTCTGCAATGTCTCTGTGAGTGGATCTTTTGATAAAGTCATAGAGAATTTGTTCTCCTAACCAAAACCTGGTTTCGTTTAAAAAATTGTTTATCCTGTGATTTATCAAAATTTTCTGCATTAATATGATGTTGCTTGGAGAAGCATGTTGTGCCTGTTACTAATAGCTGATCAAATACAGTATATTAATCAAGACTTATTTTTGGCAGAGAAAATATTTGTACCCTTTTCCTCTCTTTAATAAACTCCCATGTTATTGAGGACAAGAAAAAACTTTTGTGATGTCCACTATCAAATTAGGTATAGCTCACGTATTCTCTTTGAATTTATCTTTAAATAGCATTCTCTGAATGCCCTTAATGTGTTGCAGGAGAAAAAGTTTAATCTGGTATACGAAATGCATTTATTTGAACTTTTGTTCCCAGAAAGTATCAATGAAAGAAAAATTATTAGTAAACTACTTTATACTTTTTTCAGTATGTTGAAGTTCCCTTACCCATTCTAAGTAAGGATGAGTTTTTGATTAAGTCGGAAGCAGCTAGTCTAAATCCGTTTGATTGGAAAGTACATAAAGGAAAGTTATGGCCACTTTTTCCTCGCAGGTTCCCATATATACCTGGTAGCTTCCTTTCCTTTTCTCTCGTTTATATATTTTCAGAAATTTGTGGCAAGTTCTTATATTAATTTTACAAGAATTTGGAGAATATATTTTCAATATATTTTTTATGTATTACACGTAAGTGCGGATGACTTTACATTTTATGCTTTTGCTAAAAATAAATCCGTAGTAGTTAGATATTGACACTTTTAAATGAGCAAGTAGAACTTATTAATAATTATTTCTCTTAATTTCTTAGTTTGTTTTGAGCTTTCAATCATTACAAATGTAAACATTGTTGATCAATAAAAAAAAATCAAATTCCTTACTCTCAGCTCAAAATAATTTCAAATGTAAGTCTCTTTATATGAACCAAACATATAATGATCTCATGCTCTCAAAATAGTCTATTACTACATGTCAATGCCTTCCTCTCAATCTCATACTCCATCACTTGTTTTTCCAATGTATGACAGCTATAACATGTAGTCATGCATTATAAATTTGCCATAGATCTTGTTTTGCTATTGCACAATTCAACTAAAAGATATGGAATCAAGAGCACAATACGTGAAGCAATGTATAATTCAAAACATTGAACTTGATTTTTTAAGTCTTCCAATGGTTACATTTTAGTTCACTTTATCTTGTCACTGCATACATATAGTTCACAATACATAACTTGAGCTTTTGAAATTATTAATTTAGTTTACTTTTATCTTGTGTATTCCAAATATTTCGAGAATATCATGTTGAAGATACTATATTCTGTACCAGGCATGGATATAACTGGTGAGGTCATTGAAGTTGGTCAAGGAGTCCGAAAGCTCAAACCTGGAGATAAAGTTGTAGCCCTTGTTAACCCCTTTGTAAGTTATCATATTATCCACTTGAAAAGACTACTATTAGTGTCTAATTTCTTTATTAATAGATAATTTCCTCTGCTTTATGCTGAAATCTTCCTTTTATCTTTTTCTTCTCCGTTTACGTTCAAAATTATCATTTACTTAACAAAACATAACATATTCTACTATATATATGAGCATAATGTGCAAGTAGAATTCAGGCATTTTTTGACAGAAAAAAATGATTGATTGCAGAAGGCCCAATTTATATCTATAATCTTGTCTTACTTTTAAGTCAGAAAGATTTTTGTATTTAAGGTATTTGATTCGTGCTTTTGACTTGACTACACTTGATGGAATAATGCAAAGATGTTACCAATATCAACCAGCCTCATCATAGAAAAGAATGATTCATGAAATTTTAATATGGTAGAGCGGTGGAGGGCTGGCTGAGTTTGCTGTTGCTAAGGAGAGTGTCACTGCATCAAGAGGATTGGAAACTTCAGCATCAGAGTGTGTTGGCTTGCCTGTAGCAGGTCTGACAGCACTCCAGGCAATCACCAAATCCGCAGGGATCAAACTTGATGGGAGTGGAGAAAGGAAAAATATTTTGATCACTGCTGCATCAGGTGGTGTAGGTCACTATGCACTCCAACTGGCAAAGCTTGGAAACACTCATGTGACAGCAACATGTGGAGCTCGCAACATTGAATTGGTCAAAAGCTTAGGGGCTGATGAGGTAATTGACTATAAGACCCCAGATGGTGCTGCTTTGAAGAGTCCAACTGGTAAGAAATATGATGCTGTGATTCACTGTGCAGTAGGCATTCCTTGGTCCACCTTTGAGCCTAACTTGACCTTGAATGGAAAGGTTATAGACATTACTCCAAGCTCTGCTTCATTGTTGACATTTGCTCTGAAGAAACTTACCTTCTCCAAAAAGCACCTTGTTCCTTTGATTGTATTTCCTAAGGGTAAGGACCTCCAATATCTCATTGATTTGGTCAAGGAAGGAAAGCTTAAAACAGTTATTGACTCCAAATATCCTCTAGCCAGTGCTAAAGATGCCTGGGCTAAGAGTATTAGTGGTCATGCAACTGGGAAGATAATTATTGAGTTCTAGATATGCATGAGATAATGCTCCATAAGTTGAATACATTGGATTATATGAATTGATTCAGCAATACTTTGCAGTTTTACTCTGGAGATAGGATGAGGCATACATCATTTTTTGTGTGCCAAGATAATGTATCAACATAATAGAAACAAACTGATATTGTGTACTGTCCATGTCACAAACGATGATTAAACGTGTATATTGTCGGACAGAATGCACTAATTAGTGAGGGAGAAGTAATAAACTGGAAAGGGTGCATTATTTGATTTTAGTGAGGCTTAAAATGGAGTTTCATAAAACTAAATCAGATGAGGTACAACTAAGCTTGTGAATAGATAGGTTGTGTGTCAACAAGGTCCTATGTATAACTGGTGCTGATGGAGTCACCATTAGCTTTTCTGTTGCTTTGAAATGTAGCAATTTTTACTTTGCTTTATTTGAAGTACAACTGTCGGTATGTACAGCAAAAGGAAAACAATATATGATAATTATTTCATGATGAGACTGCTTTTTATCGTTTTCTTTGTTTGATGCACAAGCAAAATAATATATACCATTTTAGTCTTGAAAGTTTAAAGTAACATTAGTTAGTGAAAGTAAGGGGAAATTCAAAATAAGGCCAAATATGTCAAATAAGTTTCTAAACTTAACTATTTACCAATCACTTTGGTTTTTAAGTGTTAATATTATTATTTAAGTCCTATGACTTTTCAAAATTTAAAATATATATATATATATATATTATAAAACATGCATTTTCAAAGAAATTATTTAACATGCGTTTTTTTCGACCATGAAAATCATGATGTTCTTTGAAAAAAATGAAAAATAGGTAATGATTTGATTGAGAAAATTATGAAGAAAAGAGAAAAAAAAAAATAACGTAAGAATTTTTACTGAAATGCTATATAATTAATCATGATATATACATAAATAATTATATTATTTAAAATTCATAAATATGATCACCCACAATTATATATATATTTTTAATTTGGTTCTTTTTATTATTATAATAATAAGAATAAATAAAAAATATGTTAAAAGTAATAAATAACAATAAATAAAATTGTTTTTTTTATTAGTTCCTTTGCCTTTTGTTTTTCTCTACAAAAGCATAAATTACGTACGCACTATTCCTTAATCACGGTAAAACCTATGAGACAAGGGATGCTTAGTTTTGTCGTAGCAAAAAACGTTGATGGATGCGATGCCACCACTTGTCTTTTTGCTATCCATGCATTACCCCTTTTGGCATGTTTCTTTTTCTTTCTTCTGCTCTGCTTCTCTTTTACTTCACACTAACACACTCCACACCCATATTCTCAACTGTGGATATGGGAAAGCTCATGCATGCTGTTCAGTACAACAGCTACGGTGGAGGATCTTCTGCCTTGAAGGTTTTCTTTCAATTCTCTCTCTGATGGATGTCTATCATATCCTCATGTTGTTGCACTGTGTTGCTTTGTACATTGTATTAATTGATTATTAGCCCAAAAGGTGTTGCAATACTTGAACACTTCTTTTCTGTTTTAAACTCTTGTGTTGCATTATTTCTTGAGCAAATTGCATCCACCATTGACATTGACGTTTCTTGAGATTGCAAGTTACCTCTACAGAGTAGTGTGCTTTTTTGGGTGGCACTGTAATATTTCAATTTTCAAACCTCAGCGAGAAAAATGAGAGGTGTGTCAGGGTAAACATGATGCAACCTCGTTGAGTATTAGTAATTTACTCTTATTTCTTTGATATTCGGATTGGTTTCAATTAATAATCCTCAAGGTTTTAAAAAAAATGGTGTGTGATTGTTATTTCTGCCACTACTGTTACAGCATGTGGGTGGTGTTAATAGCTGTTAGTTAACAGATAAGTGTTGGTTTCGATTCAATTAAGTTTGGTTACTTGGTTTGGTTTGTTATTAAGCTCCTTAAAATTAGAGCGTCACTGTATCTGATTCTCTACCAATTTCAATATGATTCCATGAGTTTTACACTCATTCCCCAAGCTCTCTAGCTGTCGAAACCTTCCATTTTCTCCCTCCTCTGATTCCTAATAACTACCTCAAGGTTCTGCTACTGCAATTTAAAAGTTGCCCATGCTGTGTCATCCAAGATTTTGTTTAATTCCGTGTGGAACTACGAGGAAAAGAATCGTAGACAATTTCACAGTTATTGAGATATATAATCCAGCTTGTCTGTTTGAATATGAGTTGGGTGAATTATTTGATAGTCAAAGAGTAATAATTCTTATAAAGACAACGCAGTAGATGTATTTGTGTGAGGAAGAACAACTTCATAATTATGAACCAAACTATGACATATGGATCCAATGTAATCTAATAAGAATTTATTCTCGTAACCAAAATTTGATTTCGCCTAAAACATTTTTTGTCCTGAGATTACCTATATTGTTATCAAAATTCACTGGATGATATGATATGTTCCTTGGAAAAGCATGTTATCATTTGTCTCTACTAATTCATCACATGCTGTATGTTAATGATGACTTGTTTGGAAGAAAAGAGAGACTTGTACCCTTTTCCTCTCTTCAGTAAACTCCCATCTTTTATTAAGGATAAGAAAAAACTTTTGATATTATATCAACTAGCAAATTAGATAAATCTCCAGTGGAACTTTTATCTTGCCCCTTGTTCATGAGACTCTTTCCCTGTAGATTTATCTTTAACTTGTACACTAAGGACTTTATCTGTATGCGTTTAAGTTTCCTGGGAAAAAGTTCAATCGGATGCAGGAAATGCATTTTATTTGAATTTATGTTCTCAGAAAGCACCAATAATGACATAAAAAAGTATAGCTAGATTAAGAATGCTGTTCATAATTTATACTTATTTCAGCATGTTGAAGTTCCCTTGCCCACTCCCAGTAAAGATGAGGTTTTGATTAAGTTGGAAGCAGCTAGTCTAAATCCGTTTGATTGGAAAGTACAGAAAGGCATGTTGTGGCCACTTTTGCCTCGCAAATTCCCATATATACCTGGTAGCTTTCCTTTTCCATCTCTCTTGTTTAGGTATTCATCTTGATTATACAATTTAGTATTTTAGAGTTAAGCAGGACATGTTCTCACTTAAAGAAATCTAAGGCAAGTCCTTCCAGTAATATTTTCTACCAGTTATCTTTGACTAGAATTTGATTAATATCTGTCTCATTTTATATGAGGAACAGTATGTGATAATATTATGTTTTCTTAAAATACTCTATTACTACATGCCAATTATTTCTTGTCGATCTCATAGTCCGTTACCAATTTTTCAATGTATGACAGCTATATTGAAACATTTACCTGTGCGGTAGGCTTTTTTATCTGTATAAATTTGCAATAGCTATCGTTTTGTGATTACACTGTTCAACTAAAAGATGTGGAATCAATACCACAACACATGAAGCTGATTTTATATAATTACATACTACACATTGAACTTGATATTTCAGTCTTTCGATGATTAAATATGGCTTACAACTTGAGGTTACCAAATCATTTACAGTTTTACTTTATCTCATGTATTCCATCTCTTTATGCAACTATTACGTTGAAGATACTACATTCTATAATAGGTACTGACATAACAGGAGAGGTCACGGAGGTTGGTAAAGGTGTACAAAAGTTCAAACCTGGAGACAAAGTTGTAGCCCTTGTTAACCCCTTAGTAAGTTATCACAAGCACTATTATTTTGTAAACCTTGTCCACTTGAAAAGAATACTACTAGTGTCGAATTTCTTCTAGCAATAGATAACTTCTTTGAAGACTTTAAAAAGAGAATTCCCATGAAATTTTAGATCTTCCACTTTTTAATCTTCCTTTTATAGCTTTCTCATCTCTATTCAAATTCAAAACTGATTATTTGATTAACAAAACTTAACTATATACTTATATATATATATATATATATACATATGTATGTATATATATATATATACATATGTATGTATATATATACATATGTATGTATATCTCCTTACTTCAATACACAAGTACTTGGTGGAGGTGTTTCTCAAAAGTTATCTATCAGCATAATGTGCAAGTAGAATTCTGGCATTTTGTAACAGAAAAACATTTGACTTATTTCAGAAGTTATCCCAATTTATATCTATACTCACTCTTCTATATTAAATTATAATCAGGATACAAAAACACATACATCTTTTTGATTAAGGTATATGATTCACGTATTTGACTTGATAACTCATGATAGAATAATACAAAAAATGTTACTAGTGTCAAGCAGCTTCATCAAAGATAAGACATGTTTGATAAATCATGAAATTTTATCATGCTAGAGTGGTGGAGGACTGGCTGAGTTTGCTGTTGCTAAGGAAAGCATCACTGCATCAAGACCATCAGAAATCTCAGCATCAGAATCTGCTGGATTACCTGTAGCAGGTCTGACAGCTCTCCAGGCAATCACCAAAACCATAGGGATCAAACTTGATGGGAGTGGTGAACGGAAAAACATTTTGATCACTGCTGCATCAGGTGGTGTAGGTCACTATGCTGTCCAACTGGCAAAGCTAGGAAACACTCATGTGACAGCAACATGTGGAGCTCGCAACATTGAATTGGTCAAAAGCTTAGGGGCTGATGAGGTAATTGACTATAAGACCCCAGATGGTGCTGCTTTGAAGAGTCCCTCTGGCAAGAAATATGATGCTGTGATTCACTGTGCAGTGGGCTTTCCTTGGTCCACCTTTGAGCCTAACTTGAACTTGAATGGAAAGGTTGTAGACATAACTCCAAGCTCTGCTTCAATGTTGACATTTGCTCTGAAGAAACTTACCTTCTCCAAAAAGCAACTTGTGCCGTTGTTTCTATTTCCCAAGGGTAATGACCTTCAATATCTTGTTGATTTGGTCAAGGAAGGAAAGCTTAAAACGGTTGTAGATTCCAAATATCCTATAGCCATGGCTGAAGATGCTTGGACCAAAAGTATTGATGGTCATTCAACTGGGAAGATTATTATTGAGTTCTAGATATGCATAAGAATGGTCCATGAACTGAATACACTGTATTATGTGAATTGATTCAGGAATACCTTTCAGTTTTACTTTGGTATGACATGAATCACTAACATATAATTTGCTTTGTCCGAGATACCGTGACATATTCATTTGGAAAGAATGATATAATATACTGTCTGTATATCATAAATTATGATTATACATGTATGCCATTTGAAAAGGATGCACTAGTTAGTGATGTTCCAGAAAAATTCTGGAAAGGATGAACTACTTTGATTGTAGTTAGGCTTTATATGAGCGTCTATATAAATAAACAAGTGATGTACGATCATGCTAGTGAATGTGATTTAATGTATAGGATAGGCCTGCCCCAAAAATATTCTTAAGGCAAAGTGTCAATTTTACTAAAAACCAATTTAAAGCACAATGTGTGCCATAAACTTACATACCAGAAGAGTACAAAAATACAAGAATGTTTCACATACAATTAAAACAGTACTGAAAACCATCTAACATTGAACAAAAATACAACCTTCGAGTCCACTTCCCAAAGTAGAGTGACATCTGCAGAATACTGTTTTATATCATCCATTCTTTTTGTTTCATCTGCAATATGAAATGAATTTCACTAATAGTGGAATGCAATAGCTGCTAATCACACCCTTCACAATCCATTATGTCAC
This sequence comes from Macrotyloma uniflorum, assembly GCA_016859785.1. Taxonomy (NCBI): domain Eukaryota; kingdom Viridiplantae; phylum Streptophyta; class Magnoliopsida; order Fabales; family Fabaceae; genus Macrotyloma; species Macrotyloma uniflorum. Next base: position 1,567,021 of record BDMB01000025.1, read on the forward strand.
TATTATTATTTTGATGAATTGCCACTGAGAATTGTATAATATATTTGTACTCCCTTGTTTTGTTGTTCATGGCAACTTCCAAACCTACCTGTGCGACCATCTTGTGATTCTTCTCCACCACTTGATTGTGATATAGCCTCACTCAAACAATGTTTCTTCACTCAACCACCATAGTTTCATACCATAGCACCTTATCTTCGTATAAAAACCATGACTTTATCTCATGTACAAACTCTACCTTGACACTTTGCAAAAGAATATAAAACCCAGTTTTATTTTTATTCACATCCAATAATAAAATTTAATTAACATCAATTCATTTCTTACTAGTCATAAGGTACAATTTATTACCATTTCTATTGTATCGAGATCTGCCAAAATTTCCTTTTTTTTTTTAATTTACATGGTTTGTTGCTTACTCAAGTACACCTATACTTTTGACTTTGAATTATTTTTAGCCATTTTTTTATTTTAAAGGATCAATTTGGCTGTGAAACTAAATCAATGAAAACGACTAGGTGAATACATTTTGTAAACAAATACTTCATTATAAAAAGAAAAATTCTAAAATTAGAACTTTTGTTGTTGTATTTCTGATGAAACTATTTTATAAACTATTTTAATGAATTAAAATTAAGTTTTAAATTTCAATATTTTTATAAAGAAATGATTAATAATAAAAAATAATCTTATATTATAATTTTTAAATTTATTTTTAACTAATATTAAAATACTAATTTTTAAAATTAAAGAAAAGATAAAAGTATTTATTCTTGCAGCTATGTAACAAATAAAACCGTATATAATCAGTTACAAAATATCAAGCTTCAAACACACTTATATTTAACAGAGTGAGTAAAAGCAGGAAGATATCAGCATCAACCAGACTTAACTTGAGAAGAGAAGAGAAATAATAGAAAGGAGTGATGCGGTGACCAGAAGAGAAGTGATCAGGAACAGAAACAGAAGAACAGAAAGTTATCAGTATCAACATGGGTGGTGGTGATTCTTTTGTTCATGGTATTTTTTTTTTTTTTTGCAATTCTATTATATAAATTTTTTTTTTCATTATTTTCTTTTGAAGGAGAAGGGTTTCTGATAAAAATGTAATGTCCCAATCTTCAGATATGGACGAAGATTCTTATTCGGATCAGAAATTTGGCTCGCTTTCTTTTCATTCCTCATCTGTTCTCGGGTAGTTTAATTTTTTTTTATTTTTTTTTATATTCATTCAAAGTTTGGTGATAACTGGGTAACTATGAGTAATTATGACATGATAGAACATAATCGGTAATTATGTTCAGTACTGTATATATTTAATTATTTCGTTTGCCTTTTAATATTTATATAAAAGAAAATATGAAGATGCGAAAACTTTAATTATAATGTATTTTTTAGAAGTATTTAAAACTCTTTCAATTGGCTTTTCAATTTGCTTAAAAAAACATAATAATATACATGTCAGGTTGGCATTTTGGTAGAAAAAATTGCCTAGGTGCACTGCATTTTTTTCGAAGTTTCTAGGGTTAAAGTGATTCCTTTACTTCTTTATCATTTTGCGCGTTCACACAAGTATACTGACAATTAAGTGATGATTTTGTGATGATCTCCTATGTTTCAGGGACAATATGGTCTTGCAAGACAACATAATAGAAGGGGAAAATGCGTCCATTTCTACTGCAGTTGATGAAGAAAGCACACATTCTTCTAGAATAAGGCTCAGTAACTACCTAGAAATCCAGCAATGTGATAAATTGAAGATTCCTAAAAAGAATTTGAAGAGGGAAAAACAAAAAATCTTGAGGTGTTAATTTGATCATATATTATATAATATCTAACATGCATTAGTTTGTTTTAAATTAATTTGAAATTCAACTTTAGACATATATTTCCTTAGAAATTTGATGTGATTTGTTATTTTTATCTAAATTTCATATCTAAATTATTTCCTTAGAAATTTCAGTTTTTCTATGCTTTGTTCATGTGCGGAAAAAAATAATTGAGAACAGTATCATGCAGATCAAACCTTAATTTCTTGGTTGATAATATCTCATTTTCTTCTTGTATTTTGTGCATGCAATGCCTCTTTTTGTGCATCCCCTATGCTCTATAAGTGCATGCCTCTTTTTGTGCATCCCCTATGCTCTATAAGTGCATGCCTCTGCCAATCTTCCTCTTTCTTATCCTTATTTTCTGATTCATTAGATGGAAATTTGTAATCCGTAAGTATGTTATTGAAATTGATATGTAATTCATTCTAAAGTTAACTTTTAAATGTTTGTGTGAGATCATGCATAGTTGCAGTTTGTGAGTAAGGCTATGACAAAAGTGATATGAAACCTCAAAAGTTTAATATTGATTGTCATATATTGTGGTCTTGTTGGCACAGATATAAGCCTGGAGCATGGATTGAGAAGGTTGGTGGCTTAGAGACAAGTGATTATGATGTACCAAAGACAACATGCCTGTTAATGGTTGGTCCAAGTGGATCTGGGAAAAGTAGTCTCATAAATCGAATCTCTAAGGTGCTTGAGGATGACAAATTTGCACCACCAAGAGCACAAGAATCATGTATAACTTTTAGCCCTCAATTTATATATCAATTTGAAGGATGAAGAAATAATTTCATATTGCTCATTCCATTAAGAAATTAATTTCCTGTATGTTTTTATGGCAGATAACTCATTTACAGAAAATGGAACATACTTCCTCCAGGAATATATGATGCCAAGATATTCAAATTCTTTTTGTTTGTATGACACACGTGGTTTGTCAGATAACTTGGACAAAGATTGGAATATTAGAATGTTGAAGGGTTGGATGACAAAAGGTGTTCGCCATGGAGAGCTTGTTGTCAGGTTTGAATATAATAAACTTAGTTTCCTCATTTATTCATATTAATTATACTTTAAATTATACAATCACATATCAGGAACACAGATAATGAGAGATTAAGGAAAAGTTTGGAGTCTAAAGCTCACAAGAAAGGTTACTTTTCCAGTGAGACCAGAAAAGTTAATTCTGTAATATATGTTGTTAATGGTCTTCTGGTTCTGAAAGCAATGAAGAATTCTGGTGATTTGGAGACACAGTATGTTGAAACCATTGTTTCTACTTTCAATTGCCCATTCCTATCATTTAAAGGTATTTGCACAACCTTTTATAAATTTGATAGTGTTAGAATAATTTCAGGTCTAGTTTCCAATTTTTATCACATGTAAGACAATTCTAGTATTATAAAGCCTAGAAAATTGTGAACAAAATCATCTTACTACTTGTGATTTCCATCTAATTCATCACACTTGTTTAAATTGATAGTGCTTTTTAAATAGGCATTTCCAGTTGATATACAAGAGTCACTTGATCTACATGAGTTACATTTAAACTTTGTGCATTGTATTGTCTGAATTTTTATGAAAGATTGTGTCTGTACAAAGTTCTCTGCACAATATTTTGGGTTGATCAAAGTTTTCTGCAGTGCTGGTGTAGTAGCTCTTCCTAATATATTGTGTAAATTAAGGACTGCATGCTATTTGCTTTGATATTATCCCGATCCCTCATCATGCATCTTATATAAGCCGTGGTGTGGACCAAATTACTATTCTTTATGGTGAATGTGATTGTTTATTTATTACCAGATGACAAACCGGTACTTGTTTTCACTCATGGGGATCTCCTTTCACACTCTGAGCGTGCTCATGTTCGTGCATATCTGGGAAGGTTGTTAGGAATTCCACCCACCAAGCAAATTTTTGACATCCCAGGTACCTTTCTAATTTCATCACCTTGACACCTTTCATTGAATATTATTTTATGTCATTGAATTCATAGAAATTTAAAACTTTTATCTATTATGCAGATTCTGATTCTCCAGCAACTGAGTCTGCCATAATTGGAATGCTTCGACATAGTCTTGCGCATGCTGACAGAAATTTTCCTCAGAAACGCAAGTTTATGAATAAAGTATGTGTTATTTTTCCCAAATTTATAGTTATTAGCTCCCGACTCATGACAGAATTAAGAACTTTTCATTTCATCTGATACTAATTTTCTTACCATATTTCCAGATCATATTTACAGGTTTTTAAATTGAATTTATAGCTTTTTAAATTAATACTGTTGGATAATTCTTATATGTTATCATTCAGTATACTTTAGGAATTTATGAATCCTAAGTGTTTGCTTCTATTGATTTATTTTCTAATGATGAAGAATTTTAACACATTCTAGTCCACGCTCTATTATTGATTAAATTTTATTGAAAACTACAAAAGAAAAACTCATTAAATGAGAAGCGTTTGTGATATCCATAAATTCCAGTCTTTCAAAAGAGTGTAAGAAAGTGTGTTGATAGCATTTCTCCTGATGATTTGTGGTCTCTTGTAGCCTTTACTGTTAGAGTAACCAAGTTATTACTGAAAATGAATTTAGTATTAATCTGGTTTTATACCAGTTTGTTTAAACTTGAAATAGGAAGAATTTTCTGATTAAAATAAACTTAGAAACTGCTTAAAATAAACAAATTAGACAAACACAAAAAAGTTTAAATCTGCTTAAAAAAATAAGTACAAACTAACAGCCCATAATTAAACAAGAAAATATAAATGCTTTTTTTTGTCATGGGAACTGGTTAAGGAAACAATAAATAGAAAATTTTTATTGTTGGAGTTGCATCGAAAATCACGGAGGAGTGTATTTGTTACACTTTCCAACAAATTTTTCACTTTTGATTCCTTAAACACAATGTTGGCGAACATTTTCCTTTTATTTTGTAGGTTTTCAAGATATTGAATGTTTTTCCTTTTCCTTCGATAGTTTCTATTTATTATTTGTCAAACTGTCTTAAGGGCACTCATTAACAAAATTCTATTTAGTATTCTGAGACAACTGAGTAAATACAGTAGAGAGACCAAATGACTTTGATGATTTGCCAATTTTCCATCATTCATGCATATTATGTTGATAGTATTTTTCTCTTTTGGAATTGCCAAAAGAACCTTAGTAAGTTTGCTATCTGATGGCGGTTGCAGGTTCATAAAGTTTCTCTATCAGTATACATGATTTTCCTGATTCTAGGAATAGGAGTCGCAATTGGCTTGACACAAAAGGCAGGAGTACATGTTCCATATCAAAAAACTAGAGTTCCCAAGAGTAAGTCAACTATAGAATGGCATAAAATCCGGCACATATGGTAGCTATAAACATTGTTGATATGGTTTGTACATATATTGAAGATTTTTAATTTGGTTGAATTGGGTTGATATGGTTTGTACATATATTGAAGATTTTTAATTTGGTCAAGGAATGGTGATGATTTTTTTTGTTTTTATTTATTTAATGATAATTTCCTTAACCAGAATCCTTAAACACTCGTTAAGGGAATAAAAGTTACTGTAATGAGTTTAATTTTAATGTATAATCAGTGTTAAATTATCTTAGACAATTTATATAACTTTTACAAAATATATCATAATTTATGATTAAATATATAAAAACTCTTTAATATTCTTAAAGAATAATTGGAAGAATTTAATGGAATATTGAAGTTTCCTTATCAAAATATACTAGTTAATATAAGGAAAGAAAGGTAAATAAGTTTTATTCACTAAACATATGAAAAGTGTCTTTCCTCATCTCAATAAATCATCTCGCTCTTATCTTTTAACATTAATTTTTAAATACTTTTTCTTAGTTGAATCTTATAAGTTTCATTACCTTCACATACATTTGTTCAATAATGTGTTGAAAATCATGCCAATACTAATCATTTATGATTTTTTTTTTATTGAAAGAAAACAAACAATTTCCTACTGTTGTCCTTTTAAACTTTCTTTTGTGCCGTATGCTTTAAATTTGAATAGAATTGATTATGAATAGTTGAATGCAATTTGAATACTTGTTTAAATTAATACCAATCATAATTCTAATATTAAATAAATTTATTTTATTTTATTGGATTTGTATACTCTGCACAATAAACAGAAAAATAGGTTAGTTGATAAATCTTCACCATTGATTATATTTTTTAAGTTATTATTTAAAAGAATTTCTTCTATTTATTTGAACATGAGAAGATTCAAAATCTTAATTTATAGTTTTGTTATTAAATCAAATGAATGGAGATGAAAAATAAATATATTTATTTTTTTTTTTAAAAGAAATTCTTCTCTTATACGACATTAAAACTATTTTATTCAAAGATAAATTGTAATTATGGGCTTCCATGCTTGATTCGTCCTTATTTAACGAACTTACATCATTTATGTAATAATAATTAATTCGACATCTATTAATGATTTTGATAATATTTATTGAGGAAATTACTCTAGTCTCCAATATCTTTTTTTTTTTTTTTTTATTTCAATTGATATTATTTTTTTCCATCTAGAAAACTTTTTAATTATAGTTCTATTAATCTCCCTCCCTTAATTGTTTGAGAACTATTATAATGTGTGTCCTTATAAGGGTGGTTATTGTAAATAAAAAAAATAGGAATATAATGTGTAATTAAAAAAAAAATCCATTACTAATTTTAACAACATTATACTAATATCCTTATAAATTAAATTAATCTCTCTTTTAATTGTTTGAAAAAAACGGTTTATTCCTATAAGGACGGATGGTTTGTAAACACACAAAAATGGATATATTATATTCCGAATATAATTAATAGTTGTAGTAGCCTCAGTTCTCAGTACTGCAATTTCTAGTAATTGAATCCTATTTTTCTTAAGGGATTTGTTGTAATTATCATGTAAAAGACTCAAGACAGAAAAATAATTATATGACTATCAATCATCAGACAATTTCTGAACAGAAATCTGTCACTGAAACCAAAATTTGAGGAACTGAAAAACATAAGATTATCTATGATAGGATATCTTCTGAATTTATCCATGTTGGGGTTGCTGAACTTCTGACAGTGAAATTTCAAAGTCCAAAGAATGATCTGAACTAGAGCTAAATTATTTCAAGTGAGAGTCATTGCTCCCCAGTTGATGTAGGACTTTGAATACTCTGCAAGAAAGAAGCCCTTTTGCAGTAGGGTCAGTTGAAAAACGTCCTAACACAGCACTAAAGGGACATATTCATGTAGGAAATTATGGAGAAAGGTAAAGCATATAATGCAACGAACCAATATGGAGGAAGAAATACATTTTCCATATAAAGAAAGTGTGTTAAGGTCACAGAACTTCATTGTGGAATATAATCATTATTCTTGGGTGATTATGTAATGCAGAAAAAAATAGAAACAAGATGGCAAAACCTTGTATCAAATACTCTAAAAGCATGTCAAATACTCTGTTGCAGTGAAGAGACTGGCTAAACAACAACATATCAACATTTTTCAATAAACTATTCCAAAAGCCTAACCATTTGTCATGCTAGAAGTGTTCAAAGAAAATAAAGAAAAAGCAGTAACTAAAACCAATCAATATCTTCTCCACAATATGTAACTGAGTGAAGGTCCCAGTAATTAATTCATTACCATTTCTATTGTGTGTCAAAATTTCCTTTTTTAATTTACATTGTCTGTTGCCTAGTCAGATACACTTAGTCATAAGTGAATTTCTTATACTTTTGACTTTTGAATTATTGATTAGTAGTTTTTTATTTTAAAGGGTCAATTTGGCATATAATTACTGGTGAATAAATTTTGTAAACAAAGAGTTTACTTCTTTATAAAAAAATTATAAAATTAAAACTTCATTTATTGTTATAATTCTGATGAAACAAATGCATCATCTAAACATGTTAACTATTTGATAAACTAGACATATATAAATCTTTTCATAATTCTAAATTTAAATATAAATTTTCTAAAAATTGAATCAAAATATATATTAATATTATTAATTAATTTCAATATAATGTATAATTATATTATCAATTAGAATGTTAAAACCAGAATGGATTATATTTATATTTTAAGTTTCAATATTTTTATAAAGAAATTATTAATAATAAAAGTAATCTTATATTATAATATTTAAAATTTATTTTTAACCAATATTAAAATAGTAATTTTTCGAATTAATGAAAAGATAAAAATATTTATTCTAGCAAATAAAACCACTCCAGTAGAAATATCTAAAACAGACTTAACTTGAAACAGACTTAGAAAATCTAAAACAGCCTTAGAAGTAGTAAGAGTGAATAAAAGCAGGAAAATGTCAGCATCAACCAGAGTTAACTTGAAAAGAAGAGAAGAGAAGTAAGATATTAGTATCAACCAAAAACAGAAAGATATCAGATATCAGATATCAGAATCAACATGGGTGGTGGTGATGATGATTCTATTCTGCTCCGTGGTATTTTCTTTTTGCAATTCTATTATATTAGTTTCTTTTGAAGGAAAAGTTTGGTTTCTGATGAAATTATGTAATGTCTCAATCTTCAGATATTGATGAAGATTCTTCTTATTTGGATTTTGCCTCGATTTCTTCTCATTTCTCATCTGGTCTCGGGTATCATTTTATGATGTTTGAACCTTTTTTTTTATCTTTCGAAAGTTTGATCTTATTTCTTGTAGGATAATTATGAGTAATTATGACATGATAGAATATAATCGGTGATTATGACATGATGATCCAGTACTATATATTTAATTATTTTGTTGGTCTTCTAATATTTATATAAAAGAAAATAATTTATAATGTATTGAAGATGCGAAAACTTTTAGTTATTTCATGTGTATAACATATTTTTGAAAAAATATTTAAAACTTTTTCATTTGGCTTTTCAATTTGCTTAAAAAAAACATATTAATATTCATCGCATGTTGGCATTTCAGGAGAAAAATTTGCTTAAAGTGCACTGCATTTTTCTTTTTTTAACTTTCTAGAGTTAAAGTGATTCCTTTACTTCTATACTGGTTGTGATGTGTGATGATCTCCTATGTTTCAGGAACAATATGGTCTTCCAAGACAACAATGTAAAAGTAGGAGAAAATGCGTCCATTTCTAGTGAAATTGATGATGAAAGCACACATTCTTCAATAAGGCTCAGTAACTACCTAGAAATCCAGCAATGTGATAAATTGAAGATTTCTAAAAAGGATTTGAAGAGGGAAAAACAAAAAATCTTGAGGTATTAGTTTGAACTTATATTTTATATAATATCTAGTTGTTTTAGATTATTTTGAAATTCAACTTTAGACAGATTTTCTTAGAGATTTGATGTGATTTGTTATTGTTATCCAAATTTGATATCTAAATTATTTCCTTACTTATTTGAGTTTTTCTATGCTTTGTTCATGTGCAGAAAAGAAAAAAATTAAGAACAGTATCACGCAGATCAAACCTTAATTTGTTGGTTGTTAATATCTAATTTTCTTCTTGCATGCAATGCCTTGAAAAGCCTCTTATTGTGCATCCCCTGTACTCTATAAATGCATGCCTCTGCCAATCTTCCTCTTTCTTGTACTTATTTTCTGATTCATTTGATCGAAATTTGTAATCCTTAAGTATGTGATTGAAATTGATATATAACTCATTCTAAAGTTAACTTTTAAATGTTTGTGTGAGATCATGCATAGTTGCAGCTTGTGAGTAGGCTATTACAAAAGTGATATGAAACCTCAAAAGTTTAATATTGATTGTCATATATTGTGGTCTCGTTGGCACAGATATAAGCCTGGAGCATGGATTGAGAAGTTTGGCGGCTTAGAGACAAGTGATTATGATGTACCAAAGACAACATGTCTGTTAATGATTGGTCCAAGTGGATCTGGGAAAAGTAGTCTCATAAATCGAATCTCTAAGGTGCTTGAGGATGACAAATTTGCACCACCAAGAGCACAAGAATCATGTATAACTTTTAGCCCTCAATTTATATATCAATTTGAAGGATGAAGAAATAATTTCATATTGCTCATTCCATTAAGAAATTAATTTCCTGTATGTTTTTATGGCAGATAACTCATTTACAGAAAATGGAACATACTTCCTCCAGGAATATATGATGCCAAGATATTCAAATTCTTTTTGTTTGTATAACACACGTGGTTTGTCAGATAACTTGGACCATGATTCGAATATTAGAATGTTGAAGGGTTGGATGACAAAAGGTGTTCGCCATGGAGAGCTTGTTGTCAGGTTTGAATATAATAAACTTAGTTTCCTCATTTATTCATATTAATTTTTACTTTAAATTATACAATCACATATCAGGAACACAGATATTGAGAGCTTAAGGAAAAGTTTGGAGTCTAAAGCTCACAAGAAAGGTTACTGTTCCATTGAGACCAGAAACATTAATTTTGTACTATATGTTGTTAATGGTCTTCTGGTTCTGAAAGCAATGAAGAATTGTGGTTATTTGGAGACACAGTATGTTCAAACCATTGTTTCTACCTTCAATTGTCCATTCCTATCATTTAAAGGTATTTGCACAACCTTCTATAAATTTGATAGTGCTAGAACAATTTCAGGTCTAGTTTCCAATTTTCATCACATGTAAGACAATTATAGTATTATAAAACCTAGACAATTTTCATCTTAAATTGATAGTGCTTTTTAAATAGGCATTATTTCCAGTTGATATACAAGAGTTACCAAATTAGTATTCTCTATAGTGAATGTGATTGTGTTTATTTCTATTACCAGATGACAAACCAGTACTTGTTTTCACTCATGGGGATCTCCTTTCACACTCTGAGCGTGCTCATGTTCGTGCACATCTGGGAAGGTTATTGGGAATTCCACCCACCAAGCAAATTTTTGACATCCCAGGTACCTTTCTAATTTCATCACCTTGACACCTTTCATTGAATATTATTTTATTTTGTCATTGAATTCATAGAAATTTAACAACTTTTATCTATTATGCAGATTCCAATTCTCCAGCAACTGAGTCTGCCATAATTGGAATGCTACGACATAGTCTTGCGCATGCTGAAAGAAATTTTCCTCAGAAATACAAGTTTATGGATGAAGTATGTGTTATTTTTCCCAAATTTATAGTTATTAGCTCCAGACTCATGACAGAATTAAGAACTTTTCTTTTCATCTGATACTAATTTTCTTACCCTACAGATCATATTTACAGCTGTTAAATTGAATTTATAGCTTTTTAAATTAATACTGTTGGATAATTCTTATATGTTATCATTCATTATACTTTAGGAATCCTATGTGTGTGTTTCTATTGATTTATTTTCTAATGATGAAGAATTTTAACACACTCTTACACAATATTTCTAGTCCACACTCGATTGTTGATTAAAATTTATTGAAAACTACAAAAGAAAAACTCAACTCATTAAAAGAGAAGTGTTTGTGATTTCCATAAATTCCAGTCTTTCAAAAGAGTGTGTTCATTGCATTTCTCTTCTGATTTGCCAATTTTCCATATTATGTAGATAGTCTTGCATATTATGATGAGATGATAGTATTTTTTTCTCTTTTGTAAGTTTGGGATCTGATGGTGTTTGCAGGTTCATCTATCAGTATTCATGATGATTTTCCTGATTCTAGGAACAGGAATTTTCCTGATCCTAGGAATAGGAGTCGCAGCACGTATGGTAGCTCTGAAGATGGTTGATATGATTTCTACATATATACATCTTTAATTTGGTTGAATTGGCTTGTGAGAAAGAACTTTATAAGAGTTAATATAAGAAGCTTTATTCAGACTAAACATATGAAAAGTGTCTTTCTGCATCTCAATAAATCATTTGGCTCTTATCTTTTAACATTAATTTTTAAATACTTTTTCTTAATTGAATCTTATGAGTTTCATTACCTTCATATTCAGCAAGTATCACATACATTTGTTCAATAATGTGTTGAAAATCATGTCAATACTAATCATTTATGAATTTTTTATTCAAAGAAAACAAACAATTTCCTTATTTTTTTTGTGCCGTTTGCTTTAAATTTGAATAGAATTGATTATAAATAGTTGAATGCAATTTGAAAACTTGTTTAAATTAATTCCAATCATAATTCTAATATTAAATAAATTTTTTTTTTATTGGATTTGTATACTCTACACAATAAACAGAAAAATAGGTTAGTTGATAAATCTTCACTATTTATTATATTTATTTAATTTATTATTTAAAAGAACTTCTTCTAGTTATTTGAACATGAGAAGATTCAAATCTTAATTTATTATAGTTTTGTTATTAAATCAAATGAATGGAGATGAAAAAGAAATATATTTATATTTTTTCTTAAAAGAAATCCTTCTCTTATATGACATTAAAACTATTTTCAAAGATAAATTACCAAGTAACTAAATTGTAATTATGTGGTTCCATACTTGATTCATCCTTATTTAACTAATTGACAATACATCCCTTACATCTATTAATGATTTTAATACTTATTGAGGAAATTATTCTAAGTCTCCTTTGTCTTTTTTATTTCCGTACAGAAAACTTCTTAATTATAGTTATATCAATCTCCCTTAATTGTTTGAGAACTATTATGTGTGCCTTTATAAGGGTGGTTGTTGTAAATAAAAATAAAAAAGGAATATAATGTGAAAAAAACCTCCTCCATCAAGTTTAACCATTTCTCTTTCATTTTATCCATGTTTCAATCATGATTTGTAACTAAAACTTTTGGGGTTAGAGTTTGATCAATCTCTCCAGGAACTCTTTGGTGAGTAGTACTTAATTGAATATCTGTTCTTCTTTAAGTGATTACTTGATTGTTTGTTACTTTCATTACTTGATCAAGAATGATTTTAAATTCAATTTCACAACTAAAAAGTTGGTAATCGGATTGAAAATGGAGTCTGTTAAAACCCATTGAAAAAACGAGTTTCGCTCCTATAGTTAATAGCATTCCCATTTTGGAACTTCCTTCAATTCAGGGTTTGCTCCAACTAATATTAAATCGGTGAACCAATGGTTGGTATTATTTAGTCTGTGTGGAACAAAGTATCCAGAATTTAAAAGTATTCTGACTTTAAAATCAATAACTTCCAGGGTACAATAACATCATTAACATTCTAGGAGCAGTGTGCCAGTATGTAAATCTGGACGCATCCCCACAATTTTTCTTAAGGGATTTGTTGTAATTATCATGTAAAAGACTCAAGACAGAAAAATAATTATATGCTATCAATCATCAGAAAATTTTCTGAACAGAAATCTGTCACTGAAACCAAAATTTGAGGAACTGAAAAACATAAGATTATCTATGATAGGATATCTTCTGAATTTATCCATGTTGGGGTTGCTGAACTGCTGACAGTGAAATTTCAAAGTGCAAAGAACGATCTGAACTAGAGCTAAATTATTTCAAGTGAGAGTCATTGCTCCCCAGTTGATGTAGGACTTGGAATACTCTGCAAGAATGAAGCCCTTGCAGTAGGGTCAGTTGAAAAACGTCCTAACACAGCAATCGTAGCCGTACTACTTCCAAACTTCTCAACTCCCCTCGAAATCATACATGTATGACTTGCCTCTACAACTACTATCACATTTCCACCTAACAGTGGGGATATGGTTTCAGCTATCTGCCTGGTAAGCCTTTCCTGAACTTGGAGCTTGAAACCATAAAAATGTACTATTGATTGTAGAAGTGATTTTCCGATAGGATTGAATCCGTCAGATATAAGGTATCCTATGTGAACAACACCATGAAATGGAAGTAAATGATGCTCGCATTGCGACCAAAAAGGTATGTTCAGCTCAGAGGCTATTTTTTTGTTTAAGTTAACCTCTTCATTTACATTCAAAGAATCCTTCCCACCACAAAGAAAACCATTCAACTTCATATCAAACTTACTCTTCTGAAAGTTCATCAACCATTTCACAAATCTACTTGGGGTCCCTATAAGCTCATTCCTCAAAGGATCTTCTCCCAAAGATTCAATAATCGAAGCTACTGCAGTGATCATTACAGGATTGACTGGTCCAATTTTGGAGGAAACTTTGGCAGAGAGAGAAGACTGAGAAGGACACCAGCATGGATCAGATGATCCTCTAAAATAAATTTCATCCATACTGATGCCTCTAAATTTAAGAAGAGTAGAGAAATCATCCCATACATCTGCATTTTTATTCTCAAAAACCCCAGAACCTGAGGAAACAAGTATCTTAACCCATCCTTGGTGGTTTGAGTCTAGAAAGACTGATTCTATGTCTGGAAAGTGTATATGTGTACACTGAAGTATGATAGCGACACCTGCTGGCTTTATTCCCTGATGTAAAGCAGAACACACCTCATCTGCCAGACGCTGAGGCTCTTGGAGCCGTTTTGCAAATACATCAGCAACACGAGAGAGCTTGCTCAAGCCAACAACTCTTTCACCAGAGGGGACATAACCCACATGACACTTGACCTGGAATGGAAGCAAGCAAGATTCACAATAGGAAAACAAGTCAAGATCTCGAACAATGACAAGTCCACCTGCTCCACCTGCATGACCAACTCTATTATCTAGACCAGCTTCAGGGAATAAAGCACCTTGAACAATGTCCTTCACTTTTTGTCTGTAACCTGGAAGAAAAGAGATCTCCTTACTATTGGTAATAATATTATTCAAGAAAATATGATAATTTTATTTTAATACAGCACTCAAGGGACATATTCATGTAGGAAATTATGGAGGAAGAAATACTTTTTCCATATAAAGAAAGTGTGTTAAGATCACAGAACTTCATTATGGAATATAATCATTATTCTTGGGTGATTATGTAATGCAGAAAAAAATAGAAACAGGATGGCAAAACCTTGTATCAAATACTCTAAAAGCATGTCAAATACTCTGTTGCAGCGAAGAGACTGGCTAAACAACAACATATCAACATTTTTCAATAAACTGTTCCAAAAGCCTAACCATGTGTCATGCTACAAATGTTTAAGGAAAATAAAGAAAAAGCAGTAACTAAAACCAATCAATATCTTCTCCACAATATGTAACTGAGTGAAGGTCTCAGTAGATCAAACAAGTTCATTACAGTAGACAGTATGGAAGCATTTAAAAAATATACCCCTTATGGTTAAGCACTGAAGCTTTTCCGAGACAAGATGTAAACCAACCCAGTACTATTGACTGTCTGAGAGTTTGTGATGTTTGTTCGTATCAACAGGCAAAAAAAGAACTACATAAGAAAATTATATATGTACCATCATTTTTTATTTCCAAAAGGCAATACTAAGCCGGAAGCTGACAAGATAGTCCAACTCACAAGGAAAGAACAGATGTGTACTGTAAAAAGTAACTTAGAATGCAGAAAGCCTTTGGATGCCGTTTTCTTAATTTTCCATAAATGAAATAAGAAATCTCTACATAAGGATAACTTTGTAAGAAATTAATTAATACAGTAGACCAAATGTGGTAGTCATCAAATAATAAAAGACAAATGAATATCACCAACCGTAACCAACTTTTACTTTAGCTTTTTCCAAGCAAAAAGACAGTGACAAGTAATTCTCCATATATATTTATGTTTGGTTTTTAGTTGGGAAGCCCCCAACTCAATTCAAAAAGGAAAACTCAATTCAAAAGACAGTTGTGTACGACTCTAAACTGAGCTTTGTCTCAACTTTGCCTTGAAACTCTTAATTCAAACATGCACTAACATGAAGGACCTTAGATCCATCCATCCATCCAAATTTTGTTATCAGGCCGCAGAGAATTATATATCGAATCACTCACAAAACACTGCAAAGGTGAAAAAAGTATAGCACTCACCGCCATTCAAATACCAAAGTACATATTGTTTTAGCAAATCAAGCAAAAGAAGAAAAAAGAAACACTTTTTTACATCAAAGAAAATTGAATGGCAAAGCAAGTCACTCACCTCTGGTTCCTTCACGAAGGGCCTTGGCAACACGAAGTGGTGTCTTTCGAAGTCCTTCCCTGTTTACATCTTCCCCTAGACCCTCCAATAAAACCTTCACAGCATCCTCAATGGCACCACCATCATTCCCCAACCCCACTTTACCACAACCGTTGCTCACTCCATTTTCAATCTCAACAGCGAAACGCCCATCATCCAAACACCCCATTGAAACACCACAAAAATAAAACAAACAAAAAGGTACCCGAGAATCTCAATATCCCAAACACCCAAATGAAGCGACAAAAAGTGCTCAACTTTTCAACAACAAATCTGAATCTTCGACAACCCACTTGACAAGTTTCAAGAATATGTTCGACAGGGTGACAAACACCCCGAAACAAACTAGGGGCTGTGCAGAAGGAGAAGCGAGATCTCAGTAAAGAGACAACAATCGTTAAAAGTCACGAATCTGAATAGGGGAGGAAGAAGAACGTGCAAAAGGGTGGCAGAGGCAGAGATCGGTGTATGAAGATGACATACACAGAGAGAGGGAATAATAATAACCAAGCAAGAAATAAGAGAAGTGGGTAATGAAGAAGAAAATAAAAAAAATATATAAATAAAAGAGAGGCTAAGAAAAAGGAATGAAAAATGGTATGGGAGTTGGTAAGTTTGGTTGTGAATGGGGATGGTTGGTTGCTATAAATCAAAAGTGTTTTGGTGGGGACACAATGAAAAGGAAGAATTTTGGTGCATCTATGGCTGAGCCAACCCCCACCTTAGTTTGTCTAAAATAAATAAATAAGATATGACATGAAATTGTTTCAAATTTAATGATTAGTTTTGAATTTGAGTGTTAAGCACGAACCTATTACCTTTTTCAATTATTGGTTTACCTTTTGTCCACACAAACAATTTTATCATTTCCTTATAAAAAATTTAATAATTTTTAAAAAATTATTTTAAATTATTTAACTTTATAAATATTTTATTTGGATAAAAAAATTAAATTTATTAAATTTTCATTCTTATTAAATATTTTAATTATTATTAAATATAAGAGTTTTCTTAAATTGATATTCATATAACTATTAAATAAATGAATGAGTGAGATTCAAATTGAATGTAGAGTAAATTATAATCTAACTTAAATTATTTTTATTTAATTTAATAAATTTAAATCTAAATTATTCTAATTTAAACTAATATTTATTTGATTTAATAAAAAAAAATAAAAAATTTAACCTTATTTATGTTAATTGAGTTAACTCAATAGAATTCGATCTAGATTAAGTCAGGCTAAATTTGCATTGGATTAGGTTTTGATTTGAGTTTAAGTCGAGTTGAGTCTAATTTGGATTAAGTCTAAACCATGGTAAGTCGTATATGGGTCGATCCAAGTTTAGGTCCTAATCCGACTAGGTCCACATCACGTCGGGTTTAGGTCCAAATTTGAGTTGTGTTTGAGTTCAAGTCAGATCAAATTCAAGTTTAGGTTTAAGTTAAGTTCAAGCCGAGACAAGTCAGGTTTAGGTTTAGGTTGGGTTAGATTAGGTATAGGTTGGAATAGGTCAGGGATCTAGCCAAGTTAAGATCGAAATTGAGTTTAAGTCTAGTCGAGTTAGATCAAAGTTTAGATTAAACTTAAATTCAGACCGAATTTAGATATAGATTAAATTAAGATTGACTATTCAAGTTGACTAGAATTATATAAATTATGCTATGTTGGTGGAACCTACAAAATTTCAACCACTACTAAACCAATAATAAATTAAACAAACTCAAATCAAAAATATTTTTAATTGAAAATATGGAAATAGGTTAAAGAAAAAATATGAAGAAAACAAAATATAATTTGAAAAAAAATATGGAAATTTTAAATTTTAAATAATTAAATTATTATTATAAGTTTATTAAATTTTAATTTTTCATAATCCAAATAATATTATTCATTATAAAAAATTTCAAATCTCTTTGTAAGTAAATTACTTTTTACAATTTTTTCATTCAAACGAATAATTAAGATTTTGAATGTAAAAAAATTATAAATGTAAAGTAATGTTGGGATACATGTTTAACTTGATTTGATCTGAAATATTTTACTACGTAATAGTATGTACAAGGATTTTACTTCGATTGTTGTTATTGTATAGAATAAAAATAAGAATGTAATAATTGTTGATTATAGTAATATTGAGTAATAATTTAAAAACAAAACATATAATTCAAGAAAAATAATTATTATTAATTATGTTAACTAGTTTTCTAAATGTTGATGAATTAAGTGAGAGAAAAAGAATGAGGCTCTTTTGTCCATAACACACATAATTTTTGTTATGTTGTCGTATTCACACTTGATTCTTCAGCTTGAAGAGTCGACAAAACCATTTTTATATCAGAACCAGTTGAAATCTTCAAATTTTTAATATATTTGAAGCATATTCTGAATAATATACAAGTTGAGATCTCCATTATTTTCTTAATTCATCCACTTGTATAGAATCTTAGTGCCACTAATGGTAATGTTATTACTATTGAAGAAGAAAAGAGAGAATATATATACACTATTCTCCTTATTGCAACCTTTTTCTCTTTGTTTCCATCATTGACTGCTGAGCAGATCTAGATCTGATTGACTACAAATCACTTTCATGTCCTTTTTTCTTTTCAGATATTTTTATTTTACAACTTTTTTAATAGCATTATATGAATAAATAGGAATATATAAAAGTATCAGTGTAATACTTTTTTAAATAATTAAAAAAACAATGTAGAGATAAAAAAATAATAATAATAAAATTGTAGGCTGTTTATGGGGATCAGGTTATTTAAGTAAAATAAAATAAAATTATTGGGTGTCTAGTACAATCAAGTAGATGGTAATAAAGATTCTTTGAACTAGATGGGAGTCTAGGTGATCCTCACCAAGAAATACTCCATTTTCATCCCTCCCTTTTCTCTTAATAAGACCCTGTGAATTACCCCCATAGTATGTGCCATTACTATTGGATACATTTTCAAGCGTTCTACTGCAGAACATGTCATTGACATAAATAGTGAAAGGACCCAGAAAATCATTCAGTCCAGCCACTATAGCATTAATTCCATTCCACATATTCACCATTGACTCATCTCCAATAAGCTTTCAGGGTCTTATGGTCAACTTCTGGAGAGCAGCATTAAGTCTTTCTTCAGTGAACATTCTATGGCTTTCATAAAAATCAAGTATCTCCATTGATATGTTTTTAACCTGCCAAAAGAATATAAACAGTTACTTGAAAGAGATATTTTTCTTTATCACTCAAATGAGTATAATTCTAGTCTAGTGCATGTTAGAAAATTTGCATCAAAGTGATTTTAAACTGGTGGGGCACTACAAATTGCTAATGCACTTTGGACCTCTATCATAACACACGGCATCTTAAGAAGTGGCACTCAGTTAGAATTTGGTATAGCATGCAGAGTAGCAGAACTTGGTTTAGTCGCTGCTTGGTCATGAGGCATATATGCAGAAAACTTACTTTCAAGATTATCTCAGAGTAAATTTTCATATCGATGTATCATACCATAGATATCAATTCCATATATTCAAGTGGAGCAGGAGAATTCATAGGAGAAAGATGTCACCCAATACATTATATACCGCTATTCAATTATGAATTATTAGATGTAACATACCTAAATCCATCTCTTTGTATTTTTCTTATATTTATATACATATAACCATATGTGTTCTATACATATTAAAAATTCAGTCTATGTCTCTATCTTTTATTTCAAGAGGGTATCAGTTTAGGTTGAATCCATGGTTTGTTCTAGTGTTCTTAGGTCTAACCCATCCATTTTTACCAATTATGTCAATGTTCCAATATCCATTGACAAGTTAGATAAAAATAATTATGATACTAGAACATCTAACTTATAGTTTTAATTTAAAGGTCAAAATTATGTAGATCGTCTTACTAAGACAACAACCACCATTGATGAAAATGGTCGTTCTTGTTGATCTAAAATTGATGCTCAAATATATAGTATAATCAAGCCGATAATTCATCTATCACTAAAACAAATCTTCCGTGCTACTGAAACCTGTTTTAGAGTTTGGGAACAAGCTCGATTGTTATACACTAATGATACTTAACGTCTTAATGGTATTTGTCAAAATCTCTTTAGTGTTGTTACTTCCAAACGCCTTGATGGTTCAATGGTTGAGTACTTGGCAAAGTTCATAGTATTCTCCATGATTTTAATGAATTATTGTCTCCCGATTCCACTCTTTCTTGAGAATTAGAGCAACGTCAAACATTTTCATGTTTATGGCCTTATATATGCTTCCCAACGAGTACTTGCTTGTCTATGATCAGATTTTAAGATCCCTAATTGTACCCACCTTGAACTCCACTTGGTCCACCCTATTACATGTGCCAAGCAAGTTATCCACTGAAACACCTTCTTCCGTCACCCCTGCTACCTCCTCTACATTGGTATCTCAGCATGATAATCACAATCACTCCCACAAGCCAGGCAAAAGGTGTCCTAAGAGAGATCATTGTCACACGATTGATTGGTGCTATGACTTACACGGTCACCACCCATGCTCTACTGGGTTTCTCCAGGCTACTCCTTCACTACCCTTTGATTCGGGTCCCACTCCATTTGATAACTCAGGATAATCTACTCTCTTCTAAAAGTTTCTCGAATGGTATACGGATCGTCAGGCTCTCTAGTTCCACTACTTCATTGCACACACAAGTACTTCATTTGCTAGTCACACTCACTCCAGCTCTTTTAGCCCTTGGGTTCTAGACTCTAGTGCTTGTCTTCTTCGGGTTATTTACCATGGCTAATAACTCTCAGACCCCTCTCATGGTGTTGGTATTTTCTTCTCCCTTCTTTCTCTATTGACAATATTCTTTATGTCCTTGGGTCTCCTTTTAATTTATTATTCCTTAGTCGTCACACTCATTCCCTTGATTGTATTATCTCTTTTATCAAATATTCTATTTGTTTATAGGACTAGAGTTTAGGACGGATGTCAGATGTGAGTCTTCTATTATCTCTTTTATCAAAGATTCTATTTGTTTATAGAAAATGCTTCTCTCCGATTTCCATTCATTCCATAAAAGGATTTCTATACACAAGTACTGGTGTCAATCATTGGCTGCCCCGCACAGTACGGAAACAGAAAATGGAATCTAATGAAAATGCATATTTGTAAAATGGGCACTGCTGGCAGTTATAACAATATATCTTCTAGAAGCATCAGTGAAACATGGCAATAGGTGGTCACAAAATCCAATAAGTTGTTGGGCTTCTTTGTATTCCTCTTGGGTCGAGAGGTTGGGTGATGTTGCTAATAGATGGGAAGAAAAAGACCAACCAGCCAAAATATCATTTATCTCGACTATGTCTCTACATCCAGCAGTACTGTACAATATACATCTAATCATTTCATGACAAAACTAAGATGAAACATAACAAAGGACATTCTGTTTTGGGATGGTTTGCAAACACCAAAATGTTTTTCAGCTCATAGTTAATAATTGATTTCTATAACGTGAAGTCATGTAACATGACACTGGAACAGCACTACTGTTCTAATATTGTACGATACAACAATAAGCTCGCTCTTTTATGGGGATCAGATTTTGAGGAGAAATGGCAAAGTTACAATGTGTTTAGTATTGTTGAAGTGGCAGACCCTCTTTCGACCACCTCTCATTGAGTGAAGGTTATTAGCCAAATTATTGGCTGCATAAAAGGCCAGATTTCAGAAGTTAATCTCTTCGCTATAGGACAGGGCAGTAAGCACACAGGCATTAGGTGAATCTTTGCAAGACATCATCCAGCATCATCCCTTGCATCAGATTTTGTTTAATGTTGGTCTTTAGAGTGAGAGAAAAGAAGTATTACACTAGAGCTTTTAGCAGTGAGATAGTTGCCTTTGAGTAAAATATTTCAGAAATTATTCCCACTATTATTTGGGAGGTATTTTGGGTGTATTTCACATTATGGAATTAAGCAACTCTTTTCATTTTCCTGTTTTGGATATAAAATGGAATTCAACCCCTTGCGTATCCCTTGTTTGATGAATTTGGCAAACTTATTTGCCATCTTCACCTAAAGCCAAACCGTGCAAATTTGTATCAATTATTATACAGGGTGGCCCACCTTCCACAGAAGTTATAGCAAGCTATCACCTTTCAAATTTTAGGTTGCAGAATTTACGATTATTGTCAAAGTTATCAATAATTTTGGAAATAGTAAACAAAAAATAAAAAAGGAGAAAGAGATGGGTTAAGACACTTAAGTAAGGAGGCAATAAATAAGTGCATAGAAATACAATGGAACACTCACCACGTTCATATCAACACGAAGTTCTTCAAACCAAGCAGTGGTGTCTTTCTCCCTGAGTACGCTAGCAATGTATATGCAAGCTAAAGCAATCAAATGCGGAGGATGTACAAGAATTAGGTCCATCTTGTATGTGTCATTTACAAGCCCCCTGCCAGCATGAACATTCATTTTTTTTTTCTTCAGAAATTTAATCCAACAAAAAAACTACTCATAAAATAATACACAGAAGTTGCAATTACAACAGCATTAGCAAGATAGCTGCTAGCTCAATAGAAAATCATGCTTATTAGTGATATAAAATAAATGATGTTTCTGGATAAATATATTATGATACTGAAGCAAATTTCTTGAAGGATCTAAGTAACGTTCAAAAGCAAATGGGAGAAGACTCTAACAAAGCTACAACAGTAAAGTTGGAACAATTCCCACAAAACATTTTGACTAGGATATTGAATTGCCTTCCATAATTAGACATGTCAGAAACAATGAACAATTGTCTATTATCGTTATTATAGTGACCATAAGCATTAAATGGCAAACAAGTAATCAATCTAAGATTTGAAGCTCATTAAAAAAAAAGGATAAGTCTGGTACCCATAGTCAAGGAATACTGAAACATCTTCCATTTCAAGTAACATAAATAAAATGATTTTTTTAAGTAAAATATTTTGCAGTAGTTTCTGTTGTTTGCATATGATTTTGCATTGTAAAGTAAAATTCATTTATACTACAAGGTGCCATGAAAAATAAGTAAAAAAAGAAATAGTTACATATACATTCCAGAACAACTGTTTCATCCCCAGACATTGGTATCTCAAGGACAAATCTTCATCATAAAACATACAGAATTGAAGTTGATATTATTTAATAATCCAAAGCCTCAATGCTTTTTCTAATATCTAAACAGATATAAAGATATATATTTATCAGACTCACTCCCTAACCCCGAACCCCCTAACTCATAAACCCTAAACCCATTAGAATGTACAAGAGTTGAGAAAAATTTGGCCAAAAGGGATGATACTGGTGAGAAGTTTTCAGCTTATTTAAGAAAATATCATGATTTATATGCAAAGAAATGACAATTCATAATATGATAGATATATCAACATGAAGCACTTAGTCATGTAACATGTCAGTGAATAGGGCAACGCTTGGGTATAAAGGAGAGATGCATCTGGGATAACTAGATGTTCTTAAAAACCTCAAATGAGGACAACTACAAGTGAATGTCACCTCCTTGTTTACAAGCTTACAAAACCAAACAAACACAATAACCTATACAGTGTTTTGTCCTCTTTTTCCTTTAAATAAAACAATTCAGTGGGAGATAAAGGAAGTGCAGAGATGCTGGTGCTGATTCCTGGTCCTCCAACTAAGCCAATTTCATCATTGTTTACTTCTAATAAGGGAAATTCTAATGTAAGGGTGGCAAGAGTTATTTCTTCATATCTTCGTAGGTATTCATGGTGCCTTGTATGTTGAGGTGATAGGGGTGATTCTTGCTATTGAAGCTGCAATTGCTAGAAGCTGGACTAATCTATGTATTGAGTGTGATTCACAACTTTCAATTCAGGCTCAGTCTAATAGTTCTATCGTTCCTTGGGAACTTCATAATCGATGGCTCAATTGATTTGTAGCTAGTAGCAGTATATGTATTCATTCTTCTCATATTTTAGAAAAAGAAAGCACTAGGTCTCAAGGTTATACATGATGGGGTAATGTTCCTAGTTTTATTTGCCCTGAGTTATTCAGGGATAGATTTGATTTTACATTTCTATATGATTAGGGATTAATTGTGGGTTTGGTGTGGTCCCCCCACTTTATTTTTTATTTTCTCTTTTTATGTGATATTATGAGGTGTTGCATATGATTAGTTTTGTTTGTGGCGTTAACTTAGTCGGGATGAGTTACAACATAATGATGCTTTAGCACTCTAATTTTTACTAAAAAAATGCAAGGGTCCAATTTTTTTTCATTTTAAGTTCTGTTAGGTAAAATATTTAAAAACATAGTCAAAATTTAAGCAATAAAGGGGGACAAGGGGATAAAATCGGAAATGTAAAATAAGAACAAAAGAAAGGGAAACCTATTTAGAAACTGATCTCATCTGTTCAACAGGAAGAACTCTTACCAAGTTAATTGAGTCATGTTTAGATCATTCAGACCTGCATCCTGAAGCAACCTGGAGAATTATCAAAATAATGTCAGTGAGAAATCATGAATGAATATAATCTAAATGGCACGAATGTTGGACCAGTTCTTCTGCACCAATTTTTAACTTGACAGCATTCAATTTGCTAAAATGTTCATTATTGGTATTTTCTTTACTAACTGTCAGTTGGGAAATGTGACCACTGAGAAAGAAAGAAACAATACGTATTGTGAATTGGTTTTTGTCGGTGAAATGTTTATTAAATTTTTCTGTATATCTTATTTCCTTATTTAGTTTATTAGGTTAATCTGTCATTATGAAAGAAAAAATAATTTTGTTTCCTTAACTAGGTCATTCAGGTTTTATTCTGTCTTTAATTCCTCTTTTCTGTGATTAGATTAGTAAAGCTGTGTGAACAACATCCTCAAAATGGTAAGGTTTCTGACCCCAGAAAAGTATGAACAAATAAAATTGTTTTTTCATAATTTCCAGACTCCTGTGTGCAAAAACCGAACAAGCAATCCTTATCAAACACTTACGGAGATAGTGAACGGTATGGGTGGTATACAACCAAGTAATAATTAAGAGCTTCTAGAATCTTCATTTCCATTTCAAGTATGTCTTTGATTTCATATCTATACTTCTCATCAGCATCTACATACAAAATCACTGCTTTCAGCATAAAAAGGAAATCTAGTACCAAGAGAATTTTGAAAACCAATTACTCACTTTAGGATCAGAAGTCAACATGAAGCAAAATAAATTGTTAACAACTTACATAACTTTTTAATGTAAAATACAAGAAGCCGAGCCTGCACTGTGCTTTCTTCTGCTTTTGAAGCCAGGTACAAACAAGTCGGAGCTACCAAGCGTGGATCATATTCTGTCATACTCTTCCTTAAAATGACCAAAAAAATGAGATAGTCAACAGTTGACACTTACTGAAGGTATTAGGCATATACTACTTCTTTCAGGGTCAGAAGAAGATAGCCTTATGAATAAGAAAACAGACTGGACATTCAAACAAGACAAGCACATAAATTCAAATTCTATTAAAAGAAAATAAAAAAATTAGAATTAACAATGAAAACAAGTCAACAACTGCTAAGAACATAATTTTTTCAGGGAAAGGAGTGGTATTCAAGTTAGCAGCAACCAAGAAACAAACAGATTGGATCAAATTAAACAAAAAAAAAGGTGTAGAAGATAGGATCAATTACTCTTTTATTTTGCTCTTCTGTTTATTCCCCTTGTTTGATAAAAGTGAATTGGATATTAGAGATGAATTTTCTACTTCTATAATAAAGGCCAACTTGTTACTTATCCAATTTCAATATGATATAGACCGCAGTTGTCTGCCTATACTTACTTTTGGAAAAAAAAAAAATTATGAACAATGTCGTTTCTTTGGAAAATCAAAAACTTAGTGGCCTATATTGGAAAGTTCATATTTTCTACCCCAATTGATGAGGCAGTTGCAGTCAACATCCCAGAATGAGAGGGTTATTGGTTTTTCTAACATAATTGCAGCACAATAACCTAAATAGTAGTACTAGTATGGACATTGGATTTAATGAAACCAAAAAAAAAAAGTCTGCATCTACGATAAAACCGGACATCAAAAGGAAAATACAATTATGAAATATACTGCAGTAAACTTCGGATTAGTGACTCAAAGCATCATAAATACTGCATAACGTACAAGCTATCCCCAATCTAAAAGAAAGACAGGAAGTTCCAACCATTTAGGGACAAACTTTTCCCTACACTAACACTAGAAGTTTACAAGTTCACAACACATACTTGGTGTAAACACGCCTCATGTATGTAACTGCTGTGGCGACAACCCTGAAAGATTGACCAACATATTAGAAATGGTCATGGAATTTAACAAAAAATAAATAGCAAAAGAAGTTATGAAAAAAAGAGATATTGAAAATTTTCTTATCATTCTTTGACCAGAAAATTTTAGAACTTGACATTTGGCATACACATTGAGATACATAAGTGGTATCACCACTGGTTTTGTAGATTCCTAAACTCTAATATCTTTTACATGTTCATCTACACTTATGAATGGGGAAAGGTAAGGAAGCATGATTACTTATGGGAAAATGGGTGTTATATTTCCTTTTCAAATGGAAATGATCATCACTAAAAGTCTAGTTTGTTCCATCAAAAATTGATCAAACAAAATCATCAGAGACTTATCAAATTACGAATGTATTTCATGGATCAATATCATATATATGCCAATTTTGCATAAATAAGAAACTTCCAATAAACATAAATAAATGCATAAATTAAACCAATAACTTTAGAAAAGAAATCCACCAAGTACGTAGTAAATCAACATGATATAGCTATGCAGTCATAGCATTTGGGAGTGGATATTGATTTCTATTTCATTAGCCATGGTTATGCAGAATCTCTAGAAAATGGGTGCATAAGTACATGCATAAACCTACATCACAAAAAGCCAGACATATATAGATATATCACCTTGTTCAGAAAGAGAAGATGGGAGGTTTAGTAATGACATAACGGCCTACTTATCCTAATTTTCAGTTTACTTTCAGAACTTCCTAATGTTGAAAAATTGGGCATTCAAAACTATAGTCCATCCCATGTCATACAATCTTGAAAGTCATGTCTTGATTATTGGAGAATCAAAATGCAGGCAAACTAAACAAGGCGGAAAGATCAAACCAATATACAAATCTTTCTCTAGTAATACAATGTACTTTTCACTTTACACTCCTCCCCCCTCCTTCCCACATTAAAACGTAACAAATTATAAACATAAAAGAGATGACTTGTGCATATTCAAGAAATACAGTTCACACCTCTGCCTCACTTTTACTTGTTGTGCCAATTTCAAAATATCTGCACAAGCAACACAGTAAAAATAAAAAATTCAGCAAATATAAATAATAAAAATCAAACAGTTCTATCAAACGAAGGATATCAATAACGATAGCCCTAATGATTTACTTTTTATAAACATCTTGCAGAATTTCTTAAATACAAGAGCATGCAAAAAAAATCCATAAAAGCATCATAAGAAAGCAATTATCAGAATAAGAAATTCCCTTCGAAACCAATCCCTGGCACACAAACCTACGGACCACAGCAGCAACTACAAATTCAGAACCGGACACCACAAGTAAAAGAATGATAATTATAAGCAAAGCAAAAAGATAAAGAACAAAACAGTGCTGTGGCATAAGAGGCATAAATACAAGTATGATAGAAATTAAAGAAAGACATAAAGAAATAGATCATACAATTGGCCATGTACATCTTAATGAGCTTAAAATCTTCCAGTGTGATACCCTTTTCCTTGTCAAGTGTATTCACCATATCCACATCTTCTTGATCCAAAAGATGCTTGCTGCAAGTTGCATAATCCCAAATTACAACACAAATGCAACAAAGAGAGAACGAAAGAATATTGAGGGGGGAAATATAGATTAAACATACTAATGAGATGATGTCCAGAAATTGGCAGCCATATTTCTTCAGAGATGAGCAAAGTCAGCCAAAGAGATCCCAGAAAACGGTGGACAAACACTGTTCAACTGCAGAGTGAAGCAAACCCATTTAGAAGAGGAACCCCATTAAAAATTGATCCAAAATTAAGTGTTCTACCTTTTAACCAAGGATGAGAAATGAACGAGAATTGCACAAAACAAAAAGGGGGAAATTAAATGTACGGGCCCAAAAATACTCAAACCGTGCAACGATAGCTCGAAGGATGTATCAAACTTCAAAATCTTACATATGAAAATTCAAAATAAAGACTTTAATCAAAGAGAAAGGCTAAAAAAACTAAATATAACAAAAGGAGAAATTGGGTACAACAAATCCAAACTTAAATCTTTATTAACCATGAAAAGACTATGATATTTTTATTAAATGAATAAACATAAAAAGATAACATGAGGATTATAAAAAATACAGCTTGGGATTTCACTTCGATGATGGATGTGGAGAGAGAGAGAGAGAGAGAGAAAGGTAGCACTCACGTAATTATGAAAGAAACATAAGAACAGGTGTAACAAAATGAAGAACATAAGAACAGGGTTAGAGGAAAAAACACATGTTTGTCTTCCTAATTGATTTCGACAATTGTATCATGCACCTCCATAACTTTTATTACAGACAAAATATAAAAATGACTTTTTTAAAATTTACAAAGTTAATCCAAAATGTATTGAAAAAAATTGACGTTCTGGAAGATTTTGAAAAAATAGATTTTAAATTAAGATTCAGAAATACGTAATTCACGATTATTTTTAATTATTCTGATATAATTTATTTAAAAACATAAAATTTAAAATCTTCTTATATGTTTTATCAAAAAAAACTTAAAAACCTTTTGCAATATTTTTTAAAATGCTTTCTCAAAATCTTGTGAAAAACAATCAATTTTAAAGATGAAGAAATTGTCTCTTTGGAATCTTTTGGAAGATTCTGATTTTACTTATCATCTTTATTGATCTTGTAATTCTCACATTTTGATTGGTCGTTCAACCTTGTTCATGTCATGTAACTAATCTAACCCAATTCAACTATTCCTACTACTCTAACAACACCCTCTACCATAGCATGTTTCTCAAGGTTTAAAATGACACTTCAAGTTCCTTTTTCTAAAATTCACATTTCTTTCTTTGATACCACCAAGTATTCTAAAGGTTTTTAAAAGCTTCATGAACATTATGGAAATTTTATGTTTTAAATTTAAAATTTTATATTTTGGAAATAAACATTAAGAGAGATATGTGTTTTAAATTGTTTTGAAAAGGTTATTTTATAATTATAAATTTTAAAATAAAATATTTCAAAATGAATACTGTAAAATAGTTAATATATAAGAAGCTGACTTGAATTCTCTCAGATGTCAGTCAGACGCTTACACGCTATCAAATCGAAATATTTTCGATATAATATCTAAAAATAAGTATAAAGTATAATAATTAATTAGTCGAAAGTCTCTTATTTAATAAGGTATTACGTGTTTAGATATAAATAAATAAGGTTAAACATTAATCATATATTAGGTAATACTCACTAAATAAGGTTCACATAAGAATAAATAAGAGTAAGTGATTCTTATTGAATTTATATTAACATAAATATTTGTTGGATATTTACTAACTTGATACTTCTCCACTATACATGACTTCTTATATATAAACCGTTAAAAACGGTTAAAAATTAACCTTAAATTACATAATTTAAAATAATTTTCAAAATTTTTATCATCAAATATATTTTTTCAGATTATTTTTTTTTCATATTTTTGGATTGCCTTTTTTAAATTTATAAGAATTTTAGGAGATTATTTTTGTTTTCCCAATATAATGGCAGGTGTGGAAAAAAAAAATTATGAAACTGCGGAAAGCAATTGGTTTTCCCATTTTCTTGTTTTTGGGCCGTCATAAAAGCCTGCTATTGGCACCCCCTATGTTGCTATTTAAAATAGAAAACACTTCTATTAATTTATTTACAAAGCATTGTAAAATTATTTTGCATCATCCAACAATTATCTTATCTGAGTCAAAATACAACATACATCAGAATCAAGTATTTTTTTTTTCTTTTTCCCTTATCAATATTATTACATTTATTTATTTAAAATGGTTAAACAATTTATACTTTTTTCATGGGTCACAAATCATATATAGATATGTTCTTTCATCCTTTTATTAGCATGCTATAATAAATAAAATGTTTAGATATATAAATTTGATAATTTAAATTTTCAATTTTACTATCTAATAATTTTAGAATTCATTTATTATCATGTTAAATATCATATTTAATTGATATTTAATAATTTTAAAATTCTTTAAACTTGATAATTATATAAAAAATAATTTGAGAATTTTAAATTTCATATTTAATATTTTATTAAATAAAAAATATTAAAATTTATTGATTATCGTATTAAGCTTTGAATTTACTTGATGGTTAGTTTTTTCTATTTTAATATTTAATAATTCTGAAACTTACTAATTATTTTATTAAGTCTCAAATTTATTTGATAATTAGATTTTTTTTTTTCATATTTAATAACCTTCAAAATTATTATCATGATAAGTCTCATATTTATTTACTTAATAATTAACCATTTTAATTTCAATTTTTAATATTTAAAGAAAAACTATCATTATTTTATTGAACGTGGAACTTTGATTTAATTTTTTAATTAAATCGTATTATAATCTCGAAAATTATGACTAGCTTGTCGAGTTTCAGATTTACTTCATAATTAAAAATTTTAATTTAATCATCTAATAATTTTGGAAATTATTATTATCATATTAAGTTTCAAATTTTTCTTGATAATTAAAATTTTCAATTTAAATATATAATAATTTTGAAATTTATTAATTATTATGTGAAGTCTCAACTTTGTTTTGAAAATTAGATTTTCAATTCAATAATATTATATTTTTGTAATTGTAAATAATTATATTTAATTTTAGATTTATATATTTATTAAAATATTTTTATTTTTATATATAAAAAAAGACCGTTGATATTTCATGTGTTCATATTTTTTAAAAAATATTAAAATTCATTAATAAAATAATTTTATAGTAAAAAAATTTTATAAGTTTGAAATGGAAAAATCGTAAAAGTAAGATGAATATATTATTAAGTTTAAATGAAAATTAAAAAAAGTTTATTCCATAATATTTTTAATATTGGCAATTCTTTTAAGATTATGCTTTATTTAATTTTTTTTATAACAAAGTTTAAAGATTTAAGAAATTATGTTGATAAGAGTTGGGATTATGATAAGATGTTTTGTATTGTGATATTTAAAGTGCAATTTATCTTTATAAGAATTTAAACTTTTATTAAAGATTAAAATATATTGAGCTTCAGTATCTTAGATACATGATATTCTAGAGATGAAACAATTATCATTAGAAAAAATTCATATTGATAAAAATGGTTCATAAATGATGACAAAGACAATACTTACTTTGATATTTATAAAGAAAAAGCAGGTTCGATTGACTGTGCCTAAATTAATTGGTGTGGGCCTGAGCCCATTTGCTATGCTAGTTAAATTAGCATGTGGTATAGGGTTATTTTAATTTTGAAATTGCAGCTTCAACATTAAAAAGAGAGAGAAATCTCTTAAAAAAGAAAGAGTGCATATAGGTGGATATACTCTTGCAAAAAGGAAGAAGAAATTATTAAAGAACAATTGTGAAACAATTAGTCGGTGAAAAATAAATATTTGGTATTTGTGATTCTTTTCATTGTCTAGTTAGAATATCAATTATGATTTGTTTTTTTGTGTTTTAATAAAACTTGTGGTGTATCCATTATTATTAGCGAAAATTTTTACTAGACTAGGTCCCCTAAATTTTTTTCTTATTGAGAGTTTTCCAAATTAAAAATTGCTAGTTTCCCTTATAATCTTTGAATTTGTTTTTATTTATTATTTTTGTGATAATTTTTCTCAACAATTTTTAACATATTTCACTATACGATTAATTAAATAAGAAGTACCATATTTTTTTTCTTCTAATTATAATTTTTTTTTTTTACAATCATTGTACTTTACTCTTTAATTTTCCTTCTTAACCATTCCAATTTCGATAAAATATATTTAACAATGGGATGAATTAAACTTATCTCTATTCTTTTTTTATTGTCAACAAAATGAAAATATGCTAAAATAAAATCTATATTCTATGATAAAATAATCTCTAATATAATATAATATAATTCATATATATTTCAATTATAAATTTAAGCTCAAATTATCATTAACACAATTTTTATAAATAATAAAAGATTATAAAATTATATAATAAATTAATAATAAAATCATAATTCATCATAATTTTATATTAATAAAAAAGATTATTATTTTCTTAAAATAAATGTATTATATTTTATTTATAAATATTATTAAATTTAATAAAACGTCTCTACTCACATTTTTAATTAATATATATATATATATATAATATTTTTCATTTTTATTTCTAGATATATGAGATATACGTTGCAAAAATTTAATTAAAATTATTTTCCAATCTTTTTATATATAATTTTCTCTAATTTTTTCCCAAATATCATAAAAATATAAACTAAAAAATAAAAAATATAATACTTTTAATAAAAATCAAATCTATTCTATTATTAATATTATCTCTTTAAATATTATACGGTGTAATTCTAATAATTTTATATTATCTTTTATTTAATCACCTAATTTTTTAAATATATTTTGATTTGATTTGATTTTCTAAATTAAATAACAGAATTAAATTATATTTTTTATTTTTTAAAAGATAGGACGTTATAATAACATCTAAAAGAGTTAATACTGATTTTTCTTCTTTTAAATTATTAAAAGTTATGTTTATTATAATTTTTTATATTATTTATTTATATATATAGGTTTAATGTATTCATCTCGATAAATGAAAAAGTAGTATCACAATATTACCCGAAAATATTAAATTAAAGATAAATGATGACAGTATTTTTACGATTTAAAAATAAAAATATAAAAAGTATGGGGTGAAATATATAATCAAGCTAATGATCAATATTATCATATAATTTTTTATCAATAAAATTCTTATCTATATAATTTATTTGTATATAATTAAGGAAATTAATTTAATTATAATGTATCCGAGACAAATATTGAATTAACTAAGGTGCTTATGGGATTAAATATTTTAGAAGAAAGAAGTGTGCTTATATAAATATTGTATAATATTAATCATTTTGAAAAGAAGATCATTATATATTTTCTTGAAATAAATGCATGAAATATTTATTAAGTATATATTTTTGTTACATTTTTTAGGAAACAAATATTTACACGCAAGAAGAAATATCATAAATTTTTAGTTTCTCATAAAATTTCCAATTCATAAATATATTATTTATTTTATTTCCACTTTAATAACAAATATATAAATTAATTAAAAGTCAAGCGAAAATAACAATATAAAAGATGTGATTTAATAAATTAGACAAAAAAAATCCATGAATTCTGATAAAAAAAGATTTAGAATCTGAAAAGATAATTATATTTTTAATTAAAAACTATCTAATTATATATAGATAGATATATAATTATAGATTGATAGATATGATTGGTAAATATAATACGTTCTTGATTTATAAAGATGGGTCGATATTTAAACCTTTAAATAAGAATAAAAGTTTAGAATCTAAAAAGATTATTATAATTTGAATTGAAAAAGATTATTAAATATTAAAAAAAAAAGATTTATTCTTGATTGGGTAGTTATATAATATAATGATGATAATGAAGAATTAATAATGATAAAAGATATAATGAAATTATAACGAAAGATTTGATTTTGCGAATCGATCACAGGTCCTTGGGGATTGTGAGTCCCTTTATATAGAGGCGAGTAGTACGTAGGAAACCACAAGCTTTGCAATTGCGAGACTGTGTGCCTTTTGCGTTCTCGTTCTTTCTCTCTCTAAATCGTACGTTGGAGTGTGTCTTTCTCTCTCCTCTGCAAGATCCGCAACCCAAACCCTAGCAAACCCCTATCGCAGAGGGAGCTGAGAAGAACACGCACCATGACAGGCTACCGTTCTTCCCGCGACTCGCTTCTTCCGATCCAGGTCCAAACAAAACCTTATACTTTTCTTCTGCTTTTTGTTTTTTCAGTTTTGCTTTCTACTGTTTCAAATATTTTTCGCGCTGAACTTCCGCGTTCGAATTTAGGTTTGGGGAATGTTGGTTTTGAATTTAGGTTTGGAATTGAATGTGGAAAATTATTTTTCGGAAGTGGCTTGCCGTGTTTTGGATCCACAATGAATGCAGAATGCTTGTTTTCTTTCGTTTTTTTTTTTTTTTTATGTTTGTAATGTGGTTTTTTATCTTTTTAATCTTTTGGAGATTTTTTATTGTTTTTATGGACGAGTGTATGGAGTGTATGAATCAATGACGTGTGATTATTTCAGATTAACCCGTATTTCTTCTATTTGTTATTATTGAGATGCTTTTCGGTGGGTTTGCGGGAAGGTGTAAATGTTTTTGTAAATTATTACATCGCGCAATGTATTTTCAGTTGCATGGATTTAAATATTTTTGGAGACAGTAGTTTTATCATCTAGTTTGTATGGTAGTTTTCGATTGCTATTTCAAAACAATAATGGCTTTGCTTTTCAAGTTTTTTTTTTTTTTTTTTTTTTCTAATTTCTTGAATGTTTTATATTCATTTTGAATTAGATTTCCTGAGATTTCAATCTTTTTGTTACGGACATGATTGTGCATGTTGAATATATGATGATAAGTTGGTGATTTTAATTTCAGTGGGACTGCTTTTGGAAACAATTATCATGGCAACTTCAGAACAGCAAATCCCTCCTAACACTCCTACAGCTGATGTTGTATGTCTATCTAATCTTTATTTGTGTGTGATAGTTGATCCCAGTTAACCTTTGCACTACTGACTGATTGAGTGAAATTACAATGTAGGTTGGTAATGCCTTTGTTGATCAATACTATCATATGTTGCATGAAAGCCCTGAACTGGTGCATAGGTTTTACCAAGATGTCAGTAAGCTAGGACGTCCTGAACAGAATGGTATAATGGGTCTTACAACCACGATGCATGTGAGTTTTCTCTTTTTTCCTCTATCCTTCACTTTTTATGGCATGTATTGCTTAATGTTTCTACATATGTTTTCATGTCTATGATGCCAATACACATCTCCTAATTTTAATGTTTTTTATTTAATATTATTAAGCAGGAGATTAACAAGAAGATACTATCAGTGGGCTATGGTGAAATCAGTGCAGAGATCCTAACTGTTGATTCTCAAGAATCATATGGCGGGGGAGTCATTGTATTGGTCACTGGGTTTATGATTGGAAAGGATGACATTAAGCGAAAGTTTACTCAATGTTTCTTCCTTGCTCCCCAAGAGAAAGGCTACTATGTTCTGAATGATGCTTTCAGATATGTTGATGAAAAGGGAATTGAAGGACCTGCTCAGGATACTGTATCTCTTGTCCATTCTGACACTGGTAGTTGCTTAAGTTGTGATTTAATATTATGCTTTTGTTCCTTTTGATGTCCTCTTCAGATGACACCTTTCCCAACCTTTCAGTTGTCGATCCTTCTGTGGTGGAGACACAAGTTTTAGAGCAAATACCTGTCACAGTTGAGGATGGTGCTGGGGTGGAAGTCTACAATTCAGAAAATGGAAAAGCTTCAATTGAAGAAGAGGAAGCTCCTGTACCTGAGGTTCTTGATCAAATTCCTGATGCTTCTCAGATTGTAGCTGGAATGGCATCTCAAATTGAAGATGCTCCAAAGAAGTCTTATGCCTCTATTGTTAGTATCCATTCTAAAATATCTTCTTCCTTTTTGGTCATTTTCTGCTTATACTTAGTTGCAATATGAAATACCATTTTTTTACGTTTTATCTCCATGAGTATATTGAGTCATAGTTGGTTCTGTTGTTATTATCCTTTCTAAGTAGTGGTTTTTTTTAGGTGAAGGTCGTGAAAGAGGGTGTTGTGCAGTCTTCCCCTGTGACAACTGTTTCTGTGAAATATGCACAGAAGAACCCTGAACATAAGCAGGGTGCTGCTGCACTTCCACCATCTAACATCCCAGAGACAAATGGTTCTAGAATAAATACTAATGGAATCGGAAACAATCAAGAAGCTGAAGGTGGCTACCCCTTCCGAGATACATAATTTAATGACTCAAATTTCATTGTGTTTAACTTAGTAGTGAGATGTTAACTTGTTTAATTGATTTTGAACAGCTGAGGGTTATTCTATCTATATCAGAGGTCTTTCTTCAACTGCTACACCTCTTCTTTTAGAAGATGAGTTTAAAAAATTTGGACCCATTAAGAATGGTGGGATCCAAGTGAGGACTCAGAAGGTACTTCAACTGTTACATCTAGCTAAATTCCTACTTTTTTTTCTTAGTATTAGCTGCAAGTTAATATATATTTTGCACATTAATGGGTTGTGTAGGGATTTTCCTTTGGCTTTGTGGAGTTTGAAGTAGCAAGTGCTGTGCAGAGTGCTCTTGAGGTATTTTAATTTACCATAATAGTCCATATTCAATTTTAATTTTGTTTAATTTGTCTTTTAGTAATTTTCTGGCAGGGTTGAAAGGATATTCTGTATGCAAAGCTCCTGATTTCTGTTGTGGTTAGTTTGGTAGAGATTTTTGTATAATGTTTTAATCTGCATTTTAATTGAATTTTCAGGCTTCTCCAATTTTGATTAATGGGCGCCAGGTTTATGTTGAGGAGAAGAGATCAACTAATAGAGGCAAGTGATTTTTGATTTAATATTGGTCTAATTGAAATGTAGTTGGTAATATATTTGTTGGAGAGATTTAGAAGTAAACAATTTACTTTGTACGATCAGGTAATAGCAGAGGGCGGTTCACATCTGGGAGGGCTCCAGGGTATAATAGGGGTGAGGGTGTAAGAGGAGGAGGAGGAGGAGGACGTGGAAATTACGGAAATGGAAGAAGCTATGGTGGGCGTGGTGAGTTCAATGGTGGGAGGGGAGAATATAGTTATAGGAATGGGAATAGGGGAGGGTTTTCAAACCGTGGGGGTGAGGGTTATCAGAGAAACGATCATAATAATAATATGGGACCCACTGCTCCCCGCACCAATCGTCCAGGCGCCCCTCCTACTAATCCATCCTACAAACCCAATGGTCTTCGTGTTCCTGCTTCTGCTTGATCAACTCACTCTCCAGGCCCTCTTTTTTTGATAACCTCTTTTTTTAGCTCTTTTTTTTTCTTCCCATTTTTTGATATTGGTGGTCTTGGTAAATGTAGTTTTCTATTTTTTTCTTTTTTTAATTATAGTGTCTTAGTGGTAGTTTTTGTGTTTCCCCACCTTTTTATGAATATAAAAATATATGTTTGGGGGTAAGTGACTTAATTTTTTGGAAACTTGATGTATTTGGTAGTTGCGACATGAGAGGTTGCTATCAGCATTCATTTGCGGATATGATTTTGTAAAACACTCAAGTTAGTCTTAAATATCATTTTTATCTCTCGGTTACAATTTTTATTTACTTATTCAACTTTAATTTCGTTTTTCAATTTAAATAAATTAACTTTTCGTATAAATTTAAATACCATAAAATTTAACCTATTTCAGCTTTATGTAATTTGCTAAAATTGAATTATCCCTCCCTCAATTAATTCATCAAGTTCATTATAATTTGTTATTATATTATTAAATAGTTTTTAAATACATATAAGCTAATAAATGTTTCTAAAAATAATTTTCATCATTTATATTTATTTTTCATTTTAAATTAGTCCTCGTATATGATTTTTTTATAATTTTGTTTTTACATACAAAATTGTATTTTATTGATAATTTATAAAGACTAAATTATATTTTCATAATAATATATAAGTTTTTCTTGAATTGAAAAATAAATATAAAAAAAATTATTTTGAAGAATTTAATTTTTAAAAATAAATTAAATCCTGTATTATTAAGAATCAGACACTATTCGACAACCTTGATAAATATTAGTCCATTAGTCATCATTAACGAGCAAGATTATTATTTTAAAAACTTTGAATTATTTATTTATTTTTCTTCAAAATATTAGGAACGAAAGAAAAGTAAAAGTACGTATTTGAATTTATATTTTGGAAAGATTATTAATTAGATAATTTGAACGCCTTTCCCAAAATATTATGAAAGAAAAGAACGTATAAGTTTTAATGAGTAAAGAATGTAATTTTGGATATTTAAAAAATATATACATTTTTAGTAAAACTTTCTCAATTAATAAAGGATTAAAATGATTATTTTCACAACTCTATAAGTATACATTCTATCGTACTTTTATCTAACAGGGCAAGTAATGGATACAAAGAGAATATTTTTATGGGAACAAAATTGTTTTTTATTGGATAGTTCAAATTTATCAACATAAACATATTTAAAAAATTCTGAAAATTTATTATATTTATCAAAAGAGCCCTTGAATCTTTTTAGCTAAATAATAGAGTCATTGGTGCACCTTTTATGTATCTTAATATGCATTGGGTTGAATAAAATAGGGTGTGACTTCATTTTTTTGGTTCATGAAGAAATGACCCTAACTCATGCACGTTAACACTAATAATGAAATCATTATAAGAACACATGTATAACTATAACCAAATTCTCAGATTAAAAGCTACTTAAACTAACATGAACTTCATGTTTCCTGTGCAAAAACCATAGCACCACGAAGTTCAACTAGTGCCACAGCTTCATTAATTGCATCCATCACTTCTAACTTTCCCCTACTCACAGCTTCATCCATTGGAGTCCTCTCGTGACTGCAAAATTCCATTTTCAAAATGGATGCATTGTAAAAAAAAAGTTATGTAGACAGTGTAAAATAATTTATGCTATCATTACCAAAAAAAAGTCATATTGATATCCGATTAAATAGCAGTATAAAACTATTTTGTGCAGTCCACACATGAACCTTATACTCTTACCTTTTGAGGTGCTTTTAACTACAATGAAAATTGAAATTTTAATTTGATAACCTACAATAAACTGTAATATAAATATACATTAAGAAAATTAAACCTCCAATTCTAATTGAAGAACATCAAAAGCATTTAAGAAACCATGTCTAATTTTGTTTTATACAAGAAACTCATTGCACATCTTAAAATTCTTAAGGCTCAGTAGTGTAACAAACCTGTTTAAAACACTAACATTAGCTCCAGCCATGATTAGTTTCTTCACAACCTGAAAGGTATTTACATGTTAAAGAAAACCATGAGCTGGAAAATAACAAGAGATGTCATTGGAAGAACACATTATTTACCTCAACATGCCCATTGAGACATGCCCAATGAAGAGGTGTATTCTTTTCCTCATTTGGTGAATTAAGATCCTGTTCACACAACCATAGGCTTTAAAACCTCTATGCTATGTTTGGATGTTAGAATGTGAGAGGTGAGTGATTGATATTAGTCAATGAAATCAGACAGTGAATCTTCATCAAATATAAAGTGGGAGGACGAAATTACTCAAGGGAAAAATTGGTAATGGTCACTGAAATGGTTATCTATCAGACAGAATGCGTCTACTTTTATTGTAGTAATTAACCAATTTCTCACTCAGATCACAGTCAAAAAATTTAATGAGAGTATTTGAGAAAAAGCTACTCACCACTCCTTTACTGATTAGATACTCCACAATATTCATATGTCCATTAGCTGCTGCCATATGAAGAGCTGGATGCATACATCAGAGGAGTAAAGTCAAGCATATATGAAGAACTACAATAGCTCATAGCTAAATTATTTCTGAATTTGGTCATCCGAGAAAATTATCTTCTCCATGAAAAACATTTGGATTGACCTTTTCTCAATATTAAAGTCAGCTTATTAATCAATATGACCTTATGAAATGAGATGTTTCATCTAAGACAAACTTTAAAATTAACCTCTATAACCAAAATCTACCTTCAAATATTTTTAACATATCAATGTAAACACTCATACATAATATTATAATCAGCTCTAGTTTTATTAAAATTGAATTTAAGTATTTAACTAAAAGTATATATATTTCTAGAGAGGAATTAAAAGTTATACCCAAAATACACCATACCAGATGAGACTTGGAGAATGGTACATCTACTACTACTTTAAAAGTTCATAGCAAAGTGAGTATGTTAATCAAGGACAGTGGTACTTACTTCAAACCAACATATATCAATCCTAACGATGAGATGAGATGAAGAGAATGCAGTAGGAAGACTCAAAAGTATGTCTGATTATTCCAATAATTCTTGTAAAGGAAGTAATGTGGACCCTTTAAGAAACCAAAGTTACTTCTGATGGATCTTATAGGAACCACGAAGAGATCCTATTATGACAGGATGTCTGACATTGGACCAAAGGGTTCACTTATAGCCCCAAAACATGAGACACTTTCATTGCTGAGATTTGGTGAGCTCGGTTATGTTTGACATTAGACAGCAGCTTGGGATACCGAATATTTGACTCGAATTGGTTTCTCTTCTCGTTATACTTTATTCCTTACATACAAAGGAAATGAAAAGAGAACAGCTGGGCTTGTACTTTCATAGATGATCAGGAGCATGAAGATCATGGTTACTAGGAATTTGAAGTTTAAGTCCCCCCCAATATTTTCAATCAATGGAAACAAGTATGTCGATAGGTTTTCAAAGTATTGTGAGAAGGTTTCAGAAAATGGTCTACAACTGCAATTGCAGCCACAACCTAAAAAATTTTGGACTATTTGCGAGTGCACCACATCTGTAATTGTGGCCACATCAGCCACAACTTTCAGCAATATCCTTGATCGCAATGAAGTCGCAACCACATCAGCTATTTAAAACCTTGTGGCACAGAAGCATGACTCTGGACTAAGGATTGTGAAAACTCCAACAGCTAAACTGATAAGACATGGGCTGATAATGAGAGACCCAAGTGGAAGACTATTCCCCCAAAGCATTTGAGGGACTATGTCAAGTAAAAGGTTTAGTCTTAACCAATTTTGTTATGAAGAGTACCCTGCTGGCAACATAGTATTGGTTAATTTGGATTTAAGAATTCAGGTGCTAGATTGCACTTTGTCATTTTGCATTTTCTTACTGTCTTTTGAATTGTTATTTCAATTCCAAAACTGCTATAGACGCGGATGTAACGCAAAGAAAAATTAACAAAAACAGTAGTATCTTTTCCTCGTCTCTTTTCTTAGGAGGTCCATAGTTTCTACTACTGTCTTTATCCCTAACATTTGGTGCCTTCATTCAGCTGCCATGGCTGATAACACAGGCTCCAAAACCAATATGGACCACATTGTCATTGCAAAACTCACCATCAACCACCTTTCTCTCACTGATAGCCAAAACCTTCTCCTCCAAAATAGATAAATCCTACAAAAGATAGCCCTCCTAGAATCTGCCAAATTCCCCAACTTCCCATTACTCCCACCGCAGTGCCACACCCTTTACCCCTAAACCCCACAGCATGAAACTGGATTTACCCATACACCCTTCACCCCTAAGTCCTAACATAAACTTAACACCAAGCTTGATTCTTTGTGATGCTCTCCAATGCCTAACCACCCATTCATCTAATGTTCATAGATTTGATTTCCTTTTTCACTTGTGAAGTGCCCCTTTGTTCCTCCCTCACTAAAGCATCCCAATTTCAAACAACCACATAACCCTCATTACACCCAAACCAAACTTTGCATCCTAACTACTTCTACCCACAATCACTCTAAACAAAACTACCAAACCCTGTAAAATAACAAGTCAAATAAAACGAAAAAGAAATTAAAACTTCTTTCAGAGCCAATTAATTCCACACAACTTTCATGCATACCTGTTCTCCCCTGATCATCCTTGGAATCAAGAGGAACCCCACTGGCCTCTAAGCTCTCGATATCATCCATGTCATCATATCTTGCAGCCTGTGCAAACATCATCAACATTCAACATAATACTCAATCACAATAATAAAATATGCATATGAATTTAATTTAATTTTAATTTTGTTACATCAAGCAAGGCTTCGACGCCCTCCGACATTGTTTCTGGGGGAGCTTGAAGGGTTACGTTGGCCTCCGCCGCACCCATCAGCAGTGCTAGTATTTGTGATATCACTTTTTTTAGTTAAAATTAAAGTTTCATGTTTTAATTTCTCTAAAATTTTCAAAAATCAGTTTTACTCTCCATAATTTTCTTTATCTAGTTTTAGTCTCTCTAAATTTCAAATGCATTATTTGTAGTTCCTTATTAAGGTATGTTTAAATCAAATTTTTAGAGTCTAAAAGTGAAAATATGAAAATTTTAAAGAAACTAAAATTATATTTTACCCTTCATTTGTTTATATTTCAACCTGATTTTCTATAGATTTTATAAAGTTTCACAAAAGAATTGAAGAAAAAATTTCACAAATTATAAGTTTTTGGCTTAAACAAATTACACTTACACATGCTATAACAATTTGTAAAATAAGGTACACAAGGGACCAAAGCATAAAAACTTTATCTTTGTGAGTCTGGTACAATAGCACCAATCGGATTTAGTATATTAAATTAACATAAAGGTACTTATATTATATATATTTATCTTTGTTCAGAAAAAAAAAAAAAAATATATATATATATATATATATATATAAAATACTAGTGGAAACACACCATTTTACTTCCTACAAAATTAAAATTATATCGATTTATTTGATTTATTAATTTAAATAATTGTATTTCTTTTGTTATAAACATGCATATGTCTTGATTGTTGTAAATTGTCATATCTTCTTGTAGTATGTGGGAAAGACAAACAATAATGGACATTCTATCAAATTTTTGTTAAAGATCCATTAACTTTAAATAATACGAGTCAACCTTACTTTTTCGTTAGAAATTCAATATAATGATTGTTAATTAATTTTTGTATTAAATATTAAATTATCAGATTGTACAGTTTGAAAAGATGATTTATTTTTCATTATATTAATCTTTTGGGTTATTTCTTATAATTTTTTATAAAATTTTGGTGGAATAAATTTTGTATTTCTTTGAATACAATATTTAAATACAATTTTTCATTACATTAATTTACACATTATACCTATATTTGGAAAGTGACAATAAAACAATGACGTGCTAGAAAAGAGTTTTTGCTTCCAGTCAAACTTCTGTTCAAACTACAACAAACTCCCTTTTACAGGTAAACATCTCAGTCTTGAAGAATTGACAAAAGTAATTTTAGGGGTTGAAAACCCCAATTCTGATGTTCATTTTAAATATATGTACAAGTTCTACATATAAAAAACAATATATGATACGAAAGTTGCTATTGCGACAAATGAAAACTGAAAAAGAAAAAGTGAAAGGCTCAGCATTGAATTCAGTAATAGTATTGTTCAGGATCAACCACGTCTTTTATATAATTATTGCATAAATGTTATAAATAAATAAGAGGAGAACATGAGAGAATTACTACACTAAGTATTTTACAATTAAAAGAAGCAAGATTTTTTCTTGCACCAGCTAGGAACTCTGTTAAACGTATAAGCATTATATATCAAATCTAAACAGAAAATAAAATGCAGAGACACCTAACACAGCATCACCAAGTGTGGAGAAACTTGACCATTTAGATACCAAAATTGCATGCCTGAACGAAATCTAATTCATAGTCAACATACTTTGTCCAAAGGGGCTTGAATTGAGCCATTGCAATGTCAAGCCATGGTTTCATGTTGCCATTGAAGTGCACTACTGCTGCATTGTTAATCTCATCCATGCTGATGCTTGGATTATAGCCAAGTCCCAGAACATGCCATGACTTATCCAGTGGTTTAGTTGTTGAGTAATATGTGATCAGACCTGGTGGCAATGTCCCTAATTTCCATAGTGTTCTGTTTTCATTCTGCAGCAGCATGGGCACGCCACGTCAAAACATGATTAGTTAACAATGATTGGAAATTAAATGAATTGATGAGAATGATTCCATAGCATGTATAATCATTGTTTCTATTCTAGTTTCTGAATAAGCAGCCTCTAGCACCAATGCTAGTAATGCAATGATTAACAACACATGGAATTTAACAGCATTAATAGGTATCTAACAACACATGTTTGAGAATGCAAAACAATGAAGAACCAACAAGTTGATATAAAATGATAAGAGAATTACCAGATTCTGCCAGTAATGATATTCTTCCGTGCATTTTTCCCTTCTCCAAGCATCCAAATCAAAGAAATTCATTCCATAAGCCCATGCACAAGCCTTTGGACTAAATCTTGCTTTAATCAAGGGGTGCGAGAAGTTCATGTACTGTGCATATCTATGGAATGACCCAAAACACGTTTCTACAGCTCCATTAACCTTTCCATCCATATCGATCTTCCATAATCCGGTAAGATCCTTCTGAACCACTATGTCATCATCCAAAAACAAAATTTTATGCAGCTTTGGGTACATTTCTGGCAAGTAGAACCTCAAATGGTTCAATATTGACAAATATTTGGGATTCCTAAACTTCATATTATTGGTGTCCTTTGTAGCATTCTCAAGCTTGTTCTCAAAGTAAAATCTCTGGAGGTTAGCAGACTCCAATTGTTTAAGGACCGGCACATAAGAAGAGTTCAGAAACTTGTAATCCTCCACTGCCTTGACCTCAATGTGTGCACCATTATAGTCCTTCAACTTAAACATCACTTGCATTGCTCCAAGGTTCATCTTATCAGTCACAACATGAAACACATGCTTCCATGGCTCCTTTGCATTCTTTGTTGCTGAATTGACCACAACAGATGCTGCAACAACATTATCAGAGAACAAGGCATAGTGGTAAAGGTTAGGATCTTCAACTTCCGGAGGGGTAGGCTTCCCCTCAGTTGTGTAC
Source organism: Macrotyloma uniflorum (assembly GCA_016859785.1). Classification (NCBI taxonomy): domain Eukaryota; kingdom Viridiplantae; phylum Streptophyta; class Magnoliopsida; order Fabales; family Fabaceae; genus Macrotyloma; species Macrotyloma uniflorum. The sequence continues at coordinate 1,611,728 of BDMB01000025.1, forward strand.
TTCTCAGGATGGGCAATCCTCTCTTCCATCAACCTCATGGAGAGACAATGCAAACTCTTTGGAATAGACTTGGCAGCAATGAGGCTCGAGAAAGCACCCTGCTTCTTTGCCTTGGTTAACTGCTCATTCACTGAGAAAATTGTATCCTTCAACTTCTGAATCTTGAGCTGGTTATCAAAGGATTCCTTGGCATCACCTATCACCTGGCGTGTGGTCTTAATGCGCTCCTTCACTTCCTTCTCCAATTGGCGAAGCACTGATTCATCAACAGGGGATGCATCACTGTTTAAAAGAGTCCTGTATTGAGGTTTTTTCATTAGATCTGAAAAGTTGACCGATAGCTCTGCAAAAATCCTAACAAGCTTTGAGCTCTCGAGCTTGAGCTTGCGTGCATAAGAAGCATAGACAAGAGCCAAAGAGCGATGATCATCAGCTTGCTTGCGAATCTGGTCCAGGCGAGGCTTGAGAGGATCTGTTTTCAGAGCTAGAATGGATCTCCTTATTGACTCAAATCCATGTGCAACACCACCCTCAGAACCCTAGTTCACCAGCACAACAACAGATCAGTAACCTAACATCGTCAAATCTTTTTCCTTTCACGGGAAAGAAAACAACTTAAAGAAACCAGGAAACTTTTCCCCTTTCTAATACTACAAGAACAAATCAAATCAAATCAACATGAAACAAACCCTATTTGATTCCAACAAAATTAACTCACATCAAGCCTTGTTAAAAAACACAACAACATTTTTGTTAATCACTCAGAGAAATAATCAATTTAAACCGTGTATGTTCCCCAGAAGATTAGAACACTTCAAGCCCAGCTCAAAAGCACAACAACAGGTTAACATCCTAGCTTAATCAAATTTCTGTACTTTATCCATAATAGTAAACACACTTTTTAAACTTCCAGTAACACTGCCATGAAAATTAGCACGAATCAAACCCTCACTGGATCCGGAGAGAATCGGATCCGACCCATTTGAACCCGTACAATAAGATCCAAAACTAACCCCACCCCACCAATTTTTTCTCGAAATTAAACTAACCCCAAAAGCAAAAATACCCACAAATCAAGAAATTGCAAAAAAAAAAAAAAAAAAAATTGTTCCCCGGGAAGAAAACACAGAACATAAAAAAGGTTGAAAAATAACTAAGCAAAGTAAAAGTATAAGCTTACAGTGAAGTGATGTTGATGAGAGGAATGAGAATGGATAGTGAAGAGAAAAGAGAGGACGAAAACAGTGCAGAGAGCTAAGCATATAGCAGAAGTGAATAGTGTGAAAGTTGGGATCCTTGAACGTGGAAATCGAGGATTCGCCATTTTGGTAGCAGAAAACCGGAATCAGAGAGAAGATGCAGCACTCAACTCCAGTGGACTCTGAAAATCATGCACTCAGATTTTCCCTTTCACTCTCTCTTCTTCACAAAGAGAGACAGAAAAGGAAGACTCAGATTTGACATTTTATACTTGAGTTTAACTTAAACTATTATTATACCAAAATACGAAAAAAGGTTAAACGTGTATTATTATTTATGTAGTATTTTCTAGAAGAACTTAAGCATTTATTACTTATTAGATTTTATTGGTAAAGAAACATTATTACGGAATAAAAACGAGTGTATACTAGTAATAAAATAATATTTATATTTTAAATTTTGTATTTTTTGATAAATAATCATTATCTTCATATTTTAAATAAATAATACTTTTTTTTTTAATTTTTAATCAAATAATAATCATTTTCTATTTTATTTAAAATCATAATATTGACTAAAACTTAAATAGAAAGTTAAGAAAATTTAAAATATAAAAATTAAATTAATTTATGTATAAGATTGTTTGTAATTTAAATTTTTAACTTATGTATAAACAATTTTAACTTATAATTTTTTTTTTAAATATAGTTTTTAAGGTAAAAAAATATCGAGTTGAATTGATTGAAATTATATTATAATGTAATTAAAAAAGTAAATAAATAAAATAAAATAAAAATACTAAGTGACCAATATGTTTATACGCAGGATAAAAATAATTACATATATTTAATTGTGCCGACATTCCAGTGGACATCGACCTGTGATCTCCGGTAGTGTCGGCTCCACTTTTCCACCGTCACCTTTTTGGTTTTAAATCCCGCGTTACTTTCGTCTCCGGTTGCCGGTCACCTACCAAATATTTCATTTTTCTAATTTCTAAAGAGAGGATGCATTCTTTTAGCTGATTAGCATGCAGCATACTTTACAAAATTAAATATAAAGTTAAAATATTTTTATTAAAAAATAATTCATGAAATAAAATAAAATTATTCTTTAATTATTAATGCAATCTTGATTTTAACTTATATTCATTTAAAAAATGTTTAGAAATTTATTAAATTTTTTTATTTCTACACTAATACATTCTTTAACTTCTTCTAGTATATTATTTGCATTTGATATCTTGTTTGTAAAAGTAAAAGTAAAAGTAAAAATGTTTTCAAATTTATTAAAGTTTTTATTTCTACACTATCAATCTGGTTAGTCTTTTATTTGAACAGTTATGTTTGACTTTTTAGATTGGCATATTGGCACCAATTGGCATGAAAATGCTTTATACCTAAAACTATATTTCAAATTCCTCCTTGTTACTCCAATTGGGTGTACCACCATTAACAAAACACTCAAATACCTAAAGTTATCAACATTCAACACTTTCTCAAATTCAATTAGAAATATATAATTAAAAAAAATCGATTTTAAAAATAAATTAAATTTATAATTAGTTTTTATTATTTTGTATATAATATGTATTGAACTTAAATTAAATCATTTGTTAGTATATTAAATCTTAATTAATAATGTGAAAAACCGTATTTAATTAGAGAGTTCTCGTTGGTTGTTAATACATAAATTATATGAAATTTTGTTAATTGTTGGGTTTAAATATAAAATGATAGTGATAAAATACATAAATTAGTTATTCAAATTTTCTTCTACTGAGATCAAATGTATTGAGTGGCTACTGTATATTGATATTGGGCCTTGTGACCCAACCCAATCATCGGAGACTTACAGTGTTGGCCTACCCAGGCCCAAAAGGGAGACCCAGAAACCCCCTGGCTGAAGGACTTCTGTTCAATTGGGCTTTACATAATTTTCCCCAATTGCTTGTAAAGTATGGCTCAGCTTGTTTAAGGGGTTGTGGTTAATACTTATAAAAAAAAAAAAAAAAATCTGGATGGAATGCTATAATCAGAGAAATTATGTGGTAAGAACTTGATAATGTAATTTTTTTTTCACAATCATTTTTAGATGGGGAATTCTTATAGAATTGAAATTATATTTTGGTCAACCAGAAACAAACGTCAAATTTAGATAGGGTTAATTTGTTTCGGATAATTAGGTAACAATTTTTAGCATTGTTTATTTTATATTGCCCCTTAATTGCAACCTGAACAACATGCTTTCATACACAAAAGCATGTTTTAAAGAGTAAACTTATAACCATGTTCTTGCATATCAATTTGAGAGTAGTGTTTCATAAAGAAAAAAAAATCAAATTTTATTTTTAAATTAACAGTTATAATCTATTTAGTAAAGATTATTAATGTTCTTGTCGAAATATTATTATTAGGATTAAGTATACCAAAAGATTTCTACGTCAAGTTTTTTTTTTTTATGTCGAGAAGTTCTCATTTAGTCAATAAGAATATACATGTTGATTATACTCTAACGCTCAAATAAGTAAATATTTCAACAAAAATCAAACAAATTTTAATTTAAAATTACATCTAATTATCTTCTTTAACCTAAGATTATTAATTAAAAAATTATTAAGGAGATTATTAGATAATTTATATATAAAATTAGATTAATTAGTATTTGTACCAACAAATTTTTTTTTTTTTACTTCAAAATTCAATTATCAAATATACTATTGGAAAAATATGATTCCTTTTCACCCTAACCAACTTGTGATTAGCATTGACATCATGATTGAGATGGTTGACAAAATGAAAGAGTGAGAAGATAACAACTAGTTCATGCTACTTTGCTCTTACCCTACCTCATAATTCACATCATTTAAGTGTTTTTGATAGAAGGAAAGGACATCTTAACTGTTTCCACGCATTGGGTGCATGAATTAATGTACTACAAAAACAAGTTTGATGAAGATTTTTCAAAACAACAGTGTTGGATGCAACCACTATCTACCACTCTCACACAACAACAGCATAGCATGTGGGAGATACCATACATGCAGGGTCCTCACTCCTCAAACTATTATTGGAAAAACCCTCCATGTAATAATTATATCTTTCTTTTAACACTGCAAATGCTAAACCATATCTATCTCTTTATCATCAACCAGGATAAGATTCCTCTGCTTGCTTCAATCTCAGTTTTCACTGCTCATTTTGTCACTGTCATGGATCAAACATGCTTCTGTCATCTCCAATTTAGATAAATGAATAGTTATGTTGTAAAGTTGTAGTCCTTCAATTATTTTTGTCATAAGTTTCTTCATTATTGTTTATAAGAATATTGAAATTAGACCATTATTCATATTCAGAAATCATAATCTTTTAAAGGTATTTTTTTCAATATAAAATTTATTTTAATCTGAAAAAGTTAGAGTTAACCTTCTTTGAGAAATTTGACAAAAATCATTTTCACAGGTAAACTACACATGATTCTGTTAACAATTTAACCTTTCCTGCACTAACTTGTATGTAGTTGGTTATGATCAAAACAACACAAATTGTCATTTTAGGACAAAATTATAGTGAACTTCGTAATGAAGCTTAATTAAAATCAAGAAGATGAAAAGGAAAAGGCATTATATTGACATACAAAATATTTACTTCTCATGATGATCAAAGAAATGCACAATTTGTGTCTTATCAAAGTCACAAAAATATAAAGGCAAAATTTAATTTGAATGGTTACTTTTTCTGCTATGCTTGCCAACATGGTGCAACCATCCAATGCCTTTGAGGGCCTTGGAGAATTTGAGAAGATTAGGCCTCCCCATTCCTAGATTCATCTTCCCTGTTGAGAATTTCAGAGCCTGTAAGCAGCACAACTTACCCTCCATTTCCTCCTCTTCCTCTTCCTCTTCCTCACTATTCTCAACCTCACCCTTCTTCCCTTTTTTGGTTTTGCTCTTCTGCAGAACCTTGTTGGACTCTGTCTCATAAGTCTCCCAAAGCATGTCCATTCCTTCACTCCCATCTGCATTGTGCCTTTCCTCAAAAAGCTTGCAAGCCAAGGTCCTCCTCCACTCTTTCTCCACTCTCATTGAACCAAAACTCCCATGATTGGAACCAAGTGCTTGACTATTCCCCATACCTTTTCCACTGTACACCCAGTTGCTTTCTGGACTCCCAATATTTGCTTCTAGTCTTTGGGATAATGACTTCACCCTCCCTGATGCAGCAAAAGCAAATTCCCCATCACTGATTGGACTCACTTTATTGGAGTATATGTCTCTATTGCCCATCACTTTGGATCCATTTCTCAAGGCCAATTTCTCTTTACTTTCTTCAACTTTATTGAACTCAGCAATCAGTGGCTTCACTTCTTTGTGCTCCTTGTCACAAGACAAATCTTCCAACCCTTCATTTTCTTGGAACAAGCTTTCTAGGCTCTTGACTTCTACAATTGGCATAGTAACTTCCACTTCATCAACCTTCTCAACTGGGTTTTCATCCAAGTTTGTTTGGTTCTCCACATGTATCTTCCTTTGGGGACAATCTTGTTCAAAACTCTGTCGGGCACTAAATATAGGCAAATCTTCCAAAGGAAGCTCGAGCTTTGATTGTGAAACAAGGATTTCCTCCAATTTGGCACTAGGCTTTGGATCTTCCATTGGACAAGAATCTTCTCTTCCTTCAACTGAGCACTCGGCATGAATTGCTTCAAAGCCTTCTGAACATTCTTCCACTGACTTAGGCTCAAACACTTCAAAGATCGATGCTTGGAACATGACAAGATATGCTTCAACCTCACCTAGCAACCCCATTTCCTCATCCATCTCATCAGCTTTGGAGTGCAGCCATGCTAGGAAATATTGCAAGACAGAAAGAAGAATGCCCCACTTGGACTCAGAAGGCTCAGAGCCACACTTCTCCTGCACAAGGTTGTTGGGAGTGAAAGTGAGAAGGGCCACAAGGAGAAGGGATGTGGTGATGAACAAAGGGGAGAGGAAAGAGAGGAGCCTGAGGAGGTAAGGGGAGAAGAAGATGAAGTAGGAGAAGTATAAAGGGTGAGAAAAAATGGAGAAACAAAAGTTGAAGAAGATGGAGAAGAGGCTACTAGATAACTCATTCTTCTTGGTGGAAGTGTCTGAGAAAGATAACTCAGTCATGTTTTGTGTTCTTTTTTCTGTGTTTGTGACCAAAGCAGAAGAGAGAAATTGAAGAAATGGTTTGGCTTAATAGAAAACTAGGAATGGTGTTGTTTTGTGTGTGGATTGTGCCATAATTTTGCTTTTGGAAGTGAGCACGGCGTGAATATAGGGGAAGAGATTGGAGAGAGAGTGAGTAAGTGAAGAAAGAGTAAGGAACACTTCGATTTATGAAGAAAAAGCAACTTTAGAAACTTTTCTCTCTTCTTTTCTTGTCTATAACGACCAACAACCACGTTACCCACCTTAATTTTTTTTTCTATCACTAAATTACACAAACATCATGTGTGAGTGTTTTTTTCTCTTCGTATTGCATATATTACATCAATTTTATATTTGTATCTAACTTCTTTAATTATTTTCTTAAAAAACTATTAATACCATTTAATTATTTAAAAAGCTACAACATATATATCTTTTATCAGAAAGTTGTTATAAACATTAAAAGAATACCAATTATATACGATCTGAAAATAACTTAAGAAAGTATGAATATAA